>ML677348.1:44826796-44838497 GCA_007922305.1 Dermatemys mawii | reverse complement strand
CCCTCCACCTGGGGAGCCCTGCAGCAGTTCCCCATCCCTCATCCCCTAATTATGATATTTCCTAATTGCTGAGTGTTTGACTTGACAAACATTTTTATTTTATTTTATTTTTCTGTACTTTGAGGGAAGGGCATTGTATATGATATGATGTTATACTGTATAATTTTAGAAATAGTATGCGAGCATCATGCAAGTAAAGACTTTTGGAATCATGCGCACAAGGAGTCAGACTTAAGCTTGCAAAAGTGGTCTTAATGCCAACATTTCCTGAGTTGAGAGAGCTTAAATTAGAAACCTTAATATTCCCTAATATTGTTTTTGATGGAATTATTCATTTTCAAGATTAAATTAAATTAAATGTGAAGTACTAAAGTATTTTTAAATGTAATCTTATTGCATTTTATAACTAGGAAATTAAACAAATTTTATTAATTACTACTTATTAAACATATCTTAAAAACTTATCTGAAAATATTGCCATTTAAAAAGGAAGTACTATCCATAAAGATATATATTATAAAAAGCCTTTAATGAGTTAATAACATTGTCAGTTCTATCCAGAAGAAATATTTCTTCAAATAATATATTCAGCAGAAGATAACATTTAGAGTGTTACTGCTATGAAATCTTGTCAGATATAGCTGCATAGACATAAAATTTATTTCAGTCTCTTGTTTACACATTAAAACAGTTTGGTTTTCATGATATCTGAAGAGAAAACTACATATGAAATAGCTTTTCTAAAGGTCCAATTATAGAAGAAATCATACAGCATAAAAAAATCAAGACCACTGTTTAAAGACAAGACAATGGGGATTTAAAGTTCTCTGTACATTGCACTTCTTTCTACAAGAAATGAAGAGTACTAATAATGTCACACAGTAAAAAAAAATCTTAAAAGAATAATATCGAATTGCAATTTCCATAACATGCTTAGCAAAACATACTGGGCCTGATTTTCCACTGCTTTACACTTGGTGTAGACATATGGACAGTGACTGATACCAAATCAGGGATACCCATTAAAAGGATACAGTGAAAGATATCCTGTCAAAATACTAACAAAGAAAGGATAGGTTCATAATACTAATTTCCTGTATGTTATTTATCCAGGCACATTCAGTATTCTCCTGTAGTGTATTTTCAATACTCCTTGGAAGAACATTAGCTAATTATTTTTAATCTCATTATTTAAAGAATGAAGTCATTGGTCTATACCAGGTTTTTTAACTCTGTCTCATCAAGCACTGTTATACATATCTCCGTCATAAAAAGGAAAAGTAATGTTGGACAAGATCCACAAAGGGGATTTAGACATTGCAGGGCTAAACATTGCAATATCTAACTCCTACATATCCTTCTGTCCAGAGGAATTCACAGCCCCAAGTTAGGTGCCCAGGCTACCCATGCATTGTATAGGGAGAATTAGGCACCTAAGAAAGGGATTCACAAAAAACTGAGTGGGGAGCCATGTAAACTAGCAAGTAGGAAGTGCAGAGAGAGCCCCCACCCTTAACTCCAGGTCAGATGGAGGTGCTTCTCTCCACTCAAAATTAACCATCATAAAACTTCTCCTGGAATGAGGTACCTGAATCAGCACATCTCTTTCCTGTGATAGAACACAGAATCCCCTGCTCCCACTATAGACAGTAGCCAAATGGTTAAGGCATCCACCAAGGATGTGGGAGACTTGCTTTCAAGTTTCCATGATGTCTAGATTAGAGAAAGGAGTTGACCTCAAACCTCTCACATTCCAGGTGAGTGCCCTAACCATCAGGCTTGCTGCATTATGAGGTGGTATTCTTTCTCCTGTTTAAGCTGTTGCATTTTCTGTGCAATAAATAATTAAATATTAATTGGGGAAAAGAGAGATTTAACCTTACAGCCCAGTGGGGATTTGAACCTGAATCTCCTACATTGCCAGACACTGCCCTAAATATTGAGATGGGGGAAAGGCATTATCTCTTTTTCTTCTATCTGTGTGGGCCTGGTCCATTAGGTAGACTGAAAACACCTACTGGATCTGGCCATATAGGTGAAATAAGAAGGGGGATGCCTTGTTTCAAGATCCTCTTGGGACTCAGGTGCTGAACAGATTGGCACTCAGGTGCTGAACAGATTGGCACAAGTGTCAGAACTTAGCTGTGCACACACCCATCAGCAGAAATTGGTTGGTTCTTAGTTGTCAGAAATTATTTTGGAAAGGGAGTTCAGAGGCCTACAGAGTTAGAGGTGGGAGATGAGCAGAGGTTTTGAAAATCTCAATGACTCCTAAACGTTGGATTTAGATGCCTAAAATAGCAAGTAGGTTCCTAAAATCCCTTTGTGGATCTAGTCCTTCACTATCAAAAACTTACTATACAAATGAGTTGATAGGGGTTGATATTAATGAAACAACTTTATAGAAGTTCTGTGGTGTAACTGTTTGAGTTAGGACTGGTTTGCTTGAAGATCCTTATAGGTATTAACAGAGAAAATACTTGGGTTGAGGGACAGTCAAGGATAATTGATATTAATTTATATTGTGATGGGTTTGGTCACCAAAACTCCTTCAAGACTGTCACTAAATGTGCTGAGATAGCACTGAAAACAAACCTCCCTGCCAGAGAAGGCTTCCCTACACTCCCATCTTGCTGAGCTAGATACACCAGTCAGCTACAGTACAGACCAAGAGGTCGGACCATGCATTCCTGCAGTTCACAGAAACTAAGATTCACTTAGCCCCAGGGCTTCTCACTTAACTGGGACTGTCCAAGCGCCATGTATTCAGTCGTTCTGAAAGCCTAAACCCAAAATGAATCCATTTTACTCTGTATAAACTTATACATATATAAACATATACTTTACTTATACAGAGTAAACTCATAAATTGTCTACCCCATATAACACTGATAGAGAGATATGTACAGCTCTTTGCTTTCCCAGGTATTAGTTACTTACTCTGGGTTAATTAATAAGCAAAAGTGATTTTATTAAGTAAAAAAAGTGGGATTTAAGTGGTTCCAAGTAATAACAGACAGAATAAAGTCATTTGTCAAGCAAAATAAAACAAAACATGCAAGTCTAAACCTAATACAGTAAGAAATTGAATACAGGCAAATCTCACCCTTAGAGATGTTCCAATAAGATTATTTCACAGATTAGACTCCTTTCTAATCTGGGATCAATCCCTTTCAGACCAATGCTGTGGTTTGGGTCCAACAATCCCGCACACTCTGGTAGTTACAGTAATTTGTTTCAGTTTCTTTCAGGCATCTATCTGAGGTGGCGAGGCCATGTCTTGAGCTAGCTGAAGACAAAAAGTAGCGGCTTCCATGGCCTTTTATATTCTCAAAGAAACTCCTTTGTTTTTCTGTGCAAAATCACTGCAACAAGATGGAGTTTGTAGCCACCTGGACAAGTCACATGTCCATGAATGATTCAGCTTTTCACAGGCCGATGCTATTGTTTACATGATAGTCTGAACATTCCCAGGAAAACTCAGATGTGGATTGACATCCCCCAAAGCCCATTGTCAGCTAAGTGTTCCTTGACTGGGCACTTAGTTCTTTCTCAAGAAGCTGACCAAATGCTTCACTAATGCTACTTAGAATAAAACACATTGAGATACAAGTACATAGCCAATATTCATAATTTCAAATACAAAAATGATACAAATATACAGACAGCATAATCCTAACTAGAAAATTCCAATCTTTCCATAGACACCTTACTTGAACTCCTTTGTATAAGATTTGGTGCAACTATAGGATCTTGGTTGCAACAATGATCTGTATGGTCACAGTTCAGTAATGTCACATATATATTAAAATCCAATTATATGTATTTTAAATAAGATATATTTAACTGTAACATTTTCATTGCACTTTGTTTTTCTCCTTAGACTATGAACTTCTCAGGGCAGGAACTGTATCTTCCTATGGCCTAGTTCAACATCTGGAACAATGGGGCTGATTTGGACCATAATTATAAGTTAATGTTAAGTAAAAATTGGTGCCATTGTATGTACATAGACATGAAAACATCAAAAATATTTACAAATATAGAAGTGAATAGAGAAAGGAAGGTAGTAGATATTCACATACATTTATTGTGCTAGATCTTCCACTGGTGGAAATCAATAGCTCCATTGATTCTGTACATCATGTACACTTCCAGAATGGGGTATAAACCCTCACTCAAACTTAGTTGCAGACCACCCTCTAATTCTAATTAATGGCCTGGATTTAAGAAAGTATGCCTATACATGAAGGGAACTTAAGCATGTGCTTAATAATTAAATATTCATTGGGGAAGAGAGAGATTTAACTTACAGCCCAGTGGGGATTTGAACCTGAATCTCCTACATTGCCAGACACTGCCCTAAATATTGAGATGGGGGAAAGGCATAGTGGGATTTAAAGTCAATCCTATGTGTAAGTGCTTTCCTGAATTGTGCTCAATGTGTGGAATATGTAATTTTCAAAATAAGGCATTTATGACATTTGGAAAATATATTGCAATTGTATATCAATGGTAATGATGATGTTATTTGCCGTCTGCTAGATATAAGCAGAAATGTGTGTGGGACTTTCAGCAAATCAATTTGTTAAAAAATATTTGGTGTTGCCTTAAAGATTATCTAGAACAATTATTTTAAAAGCATAAACACAGAGGCAGCTGGTGAATGTTGGCTCTCATATAATAGTTTACAAGAATGCAAAAGTAGAAAGGAACCCTGCCATTTTATCCTTGGAAGATTAAAAGTATCATGTGTCACTGAAAAAAGAAAGACAGAATGTGGTTGGGGAGGAAGAAGTGAAGAGAAGATTCAATGAGTTATCCAGGGCATTTAAGAGAATAATTGCTGATACAAACATGTGAGAAGAGAATATTACATCTTAAAAGGTTAGAAAGAGCAAGAAATTATCTTTTTAATCTATTAAAAAGAATCGAGGGGAGGATAAGTTTAATGTAGTATAGGACTGCTTAAAATTGAAGTAGGGAAGATCTGAATGGAGGATGTAAGGATGACTGAGGAGCTAAATAACCTTCTCTAAGGTATTTGCATTGGAATAGGAATTTTTTCAAATAAACACTTACTGGGAAGCTCTGCCTATGACACATCATCTCTCAAAACTATTTTTTCAGTTTTGTCAGTCACATGTCCATGAATGATTCCGCACTGATTCTACACTGTTAGCTGTGCCATTACTGCAAGCCCTGATGCTGCTGACAGGTGAGGATCTTTTAAGATGTCAGACTTTGGCATCAAATGTGGTCAGGTCCACATCACCCAAATGATGGCGGTTAATATTGTGATGCCTTACATAGAGGAAATACTTGTCTTTTTACCAAAGCTATAGCTAACTTTTTTTCTTCTCCTCTCCAAAGTCACACTCCGGTTCCACAATCAGTGAGTAACAGAATCCAGGGGATAATGAGGGTCTGCAAAAGTGGAAAGTAATAGCTATGAGACATTATCTCATTGTGAATGTTCTGTGAGGTCCTTTTCCACACTCTGGAGGGAGGAGATGATAGTTGGAAGATACAGTAGTGGTGGGGATGGGCAGTGAGGAAGAAGATGTGGAGATGACAAGACTTTCCCTCAAGCTGTGGATGCTCAGCACTTCTGAAAATCAGTTCCTTAGGATACAGTCCCTGATATACCACTGACATGCTGTGTAGTCTGTGGCAAGTCATTCAACTTCTCTTTGCCTCAGCGGCCCTGTCTGTACATTGGAATAAAACACATGATGTTTACCTGTCACTCTATCCACAAAGATGCTGAGAGAATTTGTTAATGCTTGTAAATCGCTGTATACATGTACAGCTCTAGGTGCTAAATATAATTGTTACTGTTCCCTCCTAAACTGCCACTCAGAAAATCCCAGTGAGAGTTAGTGCTGACAGTGTGATAACTTGTGCATGCTCCCTCACCACAGATTAGCACAAAAGGGTGATTGTGGGGGTGGCGAGAACAGCACTTACTGATTGCAGAACCTCTAGAACCACTCAGGATTACTGTCGCCTGTGGGCTGAATCCCCTGCAATGTTAGCCAGGGAAGCAGGGAGGGGCACAGGATGACAAAGACCCAGATTCCCCAAAAAAGAATTCCTTCAAAATCAACAAATCCAAATCTAAGAGTTTCCTTGGCCAGTGGTGGGATTAATCTATGTAGGAAAGCACTAGTCTTAATTTCAGTGAGAGATAACATCAGGGTCCCAGGAAATTATATAGGATTCCCTACCAAAAAAAGTGTTTAATTAATTTCATGTAATTCCTCCAACCCTATGGGAAACTCCTTTATCCTCCCCTACCTGCCCTGCCCCCCACCCTCCAAAAAAACACAATATAAAATTCTATAGCAATAGTCCAAAATATTCCAGAATGTTGGGGGGAATAAGAACTAACCTGGATGGACTTGCATGTGCTTCTGCTGTTCTTCAGAAATGGCCTGCAAATATTATGCCCTTCTAGCCCTCTTCTCTTCAAAGGCTGATTAAGTGGATGGCTGCATTGGAGCTGGAGAAGTAATTCCAGTTTGGGTAGACATATCGGTATTAACTTTGATTGAGCTAGTTGCAACTGCATGGGTGACAGGAGAGGCTAGCTGCCCTGAGTACTATACCATCTGAAGCCATTGGTACATAGCTGAGGCAGTAGCTGGTCCCACTGTCTCTGCAGCTATGGTTAAACTGCTGTTTTTGCACACTAGTTAGACAAATTGGAGGACTGGGTCAAAAGAAATCAGAAGAGGTTCAACAAGGACAAGTGCAGAGTCCTGCATTCAGGACAGAAGAATCCCATGCACCTCTTCAGGCTGGAGATTGACTGGCTAAGCAGCACTTCTGCAGAAAAAGACCAGGGGATTACAGTGGAAGAAAAGCTGGATATGAGTTAGCAGTGTGCCCTTGTTGCCAAGAAGGCTAATGGCATATTGGGCTGCATTAGTAGGAGCACTGGCAGCAGATCGAGAGAAGTGATTGTTCCCCTCTAGTCAGCACTGTTGAGGCCACATCTGGAGTACTGTGTCCAGTTTTGCGCCCCCCACTACAGAAAGGATATGGACAAATTGGAGAGAGTCCAGTGGAGGGCAACAAAAATGATCAGGGGGCTGGGGCACATGACTTATAAGGAGAGGCTGAGAGAACTGAGCTTGTTTAGTCTGCAGAAGAGAAGAGTAAGGAGGGATTTGATAGCAGCCTTCAATGACTCAAAAGGGAGTTCCAAAAAAGATGAAGCTCAGCTCTTCTCAGTGCTGGCAGATGACAGAACAAGGAGTAATGGTCTCAAGCTTCAGCTGGGAAGGTCTGGATTTGATATTAGGAAACACTATTTCACGAGGAGGGTGGTGAAGCACTGGAATGGGTTTCCTAAGGAAGTGGTGGAATCTCCATCTTTAGAGGATTTTAAGGCTGGGCTTGACAAAGCCCTGGCTGGGATGATTTCATTGGGGTTGATCCTGCTTTGAGCAGGGAGTTGGACTAAATGACCTCCTGAGGTCTCTTCCAACCCTGATTTTCTATGATTCTCTGACGACAGTTAGTGTGGGTATATCTACTTGAACTATTTGAGAAATAACACCTCTAGCTCCAGTGCAAACATACATTACATCTCATTGGATCCTTCACTGTTGGCTCTATCTGGCCACTGATCTGGTTTACCCAGGATAAAGAGGATCATCTCAGTATAGGTGTGGTCCTCCAGTGCCAATGAGTTGCCATAAGGGCCCTAACATCGCCCATTCAGAACGCTGCCAGCATAAAAAGAAATGCCACTCTGCCACTCTGCCAATTCTCTGTGGCAGTTATGCCCTTCGGAACAGTTTGAAGTCAGCTAAAATTAGAAGAGCCCCCAAGATCAGGGAAATGGTCATACAGCAGCTCCAGGATGAGAGAAATACAAAGGTAAGCTTCAAACCACATTTGCACTCACTTTGTATTTCCTTGACTAGCACTATGTGCATTTAGTCTGCGTTCCAGGATCTTGCCTCTTGATTTTTGACTTGTAATTACTCAAACTAATTAATCTTCTACCTTCAACTAGCCTGAATTGTATTCCCATGATATATACCTTTTATCAGAGCCAAGAAGAAATTTCTTTTTAATTTGTCAGCAATCTCTTTTGTACAAGCAAGAGCTGTTGTAAGGTGTTTTTTTTTAAATAAAATGTGTGTTTAAATTCAGTTATTAAATAAAGGTGAGATTATTCACATTGGCTATTCCAGTCTTGAAACTGTTGAGTAAGAAACAGCAATTGTGAGTGCTAAGTTCTGTGGTGTATTGGAGATATTGACAAATGTCCCATAGAGAGAGACAAACATTAGGGTGCATTTATGGATTTACTTTACTTTACTTGAGAGACTTAACATTAATTGTGTACTTTCTGTTAATTTGTTTTGCTTGGTTAACAGTCATGTCCTGTAGGCTATGTTCTGGAGTTTTTTTAATGCACCAGGACATGAAAATATAGTTCATGCAAAAGAATAGACTTGGAAGAGTTTCACTGGAAGTGGTGTGTACTACAGTTAGCAGATTCTTTAAAAGAAATCCTTTAAAATTTAATAAATAGGCTTATAGCTTGATGAATGTTATATCCAATTAAACACTTCATTTCAGACACTCACTGCAGTCTTCTGAGAGACTAAAGAATATACATCAATACTAAGGTATTACTGTAGTTTCAGCAGTCTGTATAAGTAATTCATTGATATTCCCAAAGCAAGATTGCATATTCACATATATATGATTAATAATGGAATATTTCTGGATGCTTTGTTCCCATCAGCATTAATGTGCTTTTGCAACTGCTGTGGTTAAATTTAATTGGTATGAAAAAATAAGCATTTCCCAAAACAGACTGTTGTGGGATTTAGCCCCTGGAATGTAAAAGATAAAATGGGAAATCTTATTTGATAGCTTTGGCTATTACCAAGAACCGATACAGTGAAAGCAGTTGTGTTAGTGCATTATAATAACCTGAATGGTACATAAGCAATTGTCACTATTAATATTAATAAAGTAGCCAATGGTAAAATAAATTGAGAAAGCTAATGATCAGTTATGATAAAAGAAAGACAAGGGGTCACATGCCATTCAGCTTCTAGCAAACTGTATAAATTGCAAGCATGTGTTCTGAGATTATAGAGAGATTGTATTATGAACCAACTGCCCCTTCCATGGGTACTGAATAACATTCAGTGGCAACTGTGGCAATAACACAGGTTATAGATATAGAACTTCCCCAAAATAATTCCTAAAACATATCTTTTAGGAAAAAAACCCATACAATTTTGATTTTAAAATTGCCTGCCATGGAGAATCCATCACCTCTCTACTCCCTTTTGAGATTACCCTCTGTATGTAGCCAATGATTGCATTAGCCTTTGTAGACACAGTGTCACACTGTGAGCTCATGTTCAGCTGATTATGTACCATGACCCTAAATCTTTTTCAGAGTTACTGCTTCCCAAGATAGAGCCCCCCAATCCTGTAAGCATGGCCTACATTTTTCCATTTCTAAATGTATGCATTTAGCCATATTAAAATGCATATTGTTTGCTTGCACTCATCATACCCAATAATCTCACTCTGTATTTGTGACCTTTCCTCTTCCTTATTTATCACTCCTCCAATGTATGCGTCATCGGCAAACTTTATCAGAAATGATTTTATGTTTTCTTTCACTTCATGCGTAAAAGTGTTAAATGGCATATGGCCGAAAACAGATGCCTGGAGGACTCCACTAGAAACAAACCAGTTGGGCGATGATTTCCTGTTTACAGTGAAATGTTGAGACCTATCAGTTAGCCAGCTTCTAAACTATTTCCAAGTGATTTCGACATGAAGATCATAGTGTCTAGTTAAGATAGTGCATATATTTTACAAGCTGGTAGACTTGATTGATAGGCTTCAATGGACAACAAATCACCACATCTCTAGTATAATTTGTTCCAATAGTTAATTGCCATCTCTGTAAAAAAAATGTGCTTTATTTCTAGTCTGTTATTGTATTATTTTAGCTTCTAGCCACTGGAACTCATTATGTCTTTGTCTATTAGACTAAAAAGCCGTTTGCTATCAGAAATCCTCCTCCTTTGGAGATACTTATAAACTGACCAAATCTTATCTTAATCATCTCATTTTATACTTATTAGACAGAGCTTCTTTCATTTCTCTCTGTAAGGCACAAAGGTCTCATAATGCCCACTTTTGCACCATGTAGCCAAGGATTACACCCTCTCCTCCCAGAGCCTGGACTCCAATCTGAGCCTCAATGTTCATATCACAATAAAACAGACCCATAACTTGAGCCCCATGATCCTGAGTCAGTTGACACAAGCAAGCCGTGGGTGTTTAATTGTAGTACAGACATACCCTAAATTAGAATCCTTAGGCTACCGGATTACAACTATGACCTGAAATGAGGTTGATCTATTGTACAGAGGCTCCGATCTGTGTAATCCACAGACGGTTTAATGACTTGAAGAGGACAAGCTGGAGGGGCAAGTCAGTGCCAGATTTTGAAGGATTGCTGCAGTCCATCCTATTTTGCAGGGCCCCCTCAGTCTCTGGATTTCTAGATTTGAGGCATACTTGACAAAGTGATTGAGGTAAGCATGACCACATCAACTGTAGCTCTCAATCACTTTGGCAAGTATCATAGAATCGTAAAATATCAGGGTTGGAAGGGACCTCAGGAGGTCATCTAGTCCAACCCCCTGCTCAAAGCAGGACCAATTCACAGCTAAGTATGCCAGACTCTCAACCACACAAGCGCCTCATACTATCCAGAACTTCTGCCATCATCAGGGCTGGTGATGATGATAATGGAAAGGAGAGGTTGCTCGGAAAACATTACCCTTAAGTCCTGTCTCTGCACTATAAGGGCTCAGCTAGTGCTAGGATTCCTGCAATTGCTACTGATGATTTTACACCTGTGATTTATAGAGATCATTAAGGATTTTCTATAGTTTCTGTCTAGGAAACCCTGGAAACTATATTCTACTACTTCAGTGACAGATGAATATAACAAACTTATCTGAGAGGAAAGTTCTGAGTCAAAGGGAAGTTATAAATAACAGAGAAGGAGTTTGTTGTCTGATTCCTGAAGAAGCCAGAACCCAATACTGTATATACTTTGGTTACCAGAGAGGGAAGGCAGATCTCCCAAAGCAGCCTGGAGGAGTCCAGATGCTGTTCTGCACACCACGGTGAATAATGATGAAACCTGACCTGAGGAAAAAAAGTGCAGGGTTCCAAAAATCATCTATCCTCTACCGTATCTTGTCAATTGTTAACCATCTGTCACTAACTTAAGCCTAATGTTCAGATACTTATCACCAGAAACAAGCTAAAATCAAATACAAATTGACAATCTCCCCAATAATTCTTTGAAAAAAGAATGAAAGACCGAGCATTTGGCTGAAGTCTCCCAAAACACTGTAGCAGTCTCTCTGCAATACTCTCTGCAAGTCCCTGTCTGCGAGAGGGACTTGCAGAGAGATAATTATTAGAAATGATTGCTTAAATCTTTGAGTCCAAATTTACTTATCTAACACCAGAGATTCCTTCTTAGTATTATTTATTCAAAGATGACAGAGAGTCCTGTGGCACCTTCAAGACTGACTAAAGTATTGAAGCATAAGCTTTCGTGGGCTAATACCCACTTCGTCGGATGCATGCAGTGGAAGTATCCAGGGGCAGGTATAAATAGGTA
>ML677348.1:44793993-44826396 GCA_007922305.1 Dermatemys mawii | reverse complement strand
TACCTATTTATACCTGCCCCTGGATACTTCCACTGCATGCATCCGACAAAGTGGGTATTAGCTCACGAAAGCTTATGCTTCAATACTTTAGTCAATCTTGAAGGTGCCACAGGACTCTCTCACTTCTGCAATTCCAGACTAACACGACTACCTCTCTGATTCTTATTCAAAGATGTTTATCTAGCTGTTTATACCATCTGTTACAGCTACAGTGCCTTTGAGACAATGAAATTCTCTCCTGAATTCTTAAAGATCTCCATACTATAACTTGAATCTAGATAGCCAAATTTCTAACTGGAATAGCAAAATATCTTTAAGTATCAATTTACATAGTACGCTATGTAGCTGCCATTTCTATTCATCCATATTTAGGAAGCTGTACATCTTTATAGTTTTCTTGGAAATGTGCGTTGACTATAATATTGTTGACTGACTGTATGCTGTACTGCAAAGGCTCACAAATCTATTTTTTTTTCAGACTGAACTGTGCCATTGATTACTTTATTAATTGTCTGATGGTTTATTCAATCAATCTGTTCATTAAATCCAGATCCATTAAGTAGAATCACACAATCCAAGACTTCTGTTTCTTCATAAAGAGCAGTAGCAATTTGAGTTTTCCAATATCACAAGTCTTCTGATGTTTTTAAATGATTAATTTTAACTCAAATTATGATTGTTTCAATTAATCCCTTATATTGGAAAGCAGAATTTAATAAGAACTAAACTTCATAATCAGCATACACAGAAAAATTGAAAATTATATTATTTATGTACACATAACTTCAATCACATTCTAGGTGTAATAGATAACGTACCCGTCTGAAAAAGTTTACGGTTTTATTACAAGACAAACTTCTGTCAGCCTTTCCAGATACTACTCATGAAAATGGAAAGAGGAATATTAAACTACCATTATCTGAAACAAACTATATTAAAAGAAATGATCTGACAAATACAATGATATCTGGCTATGCCTTTTCATTTTCAAAGTACTGTGCAAACATTCACTAATTAATTCTTATACCACACCCATTTAGTAGGGTTATTCTCTGTCATATTTAAAGATTGAGAAACTAAGGTTCAGAGAATTTAAATGACTTTCTCAAGGCTGAATCGAAATTAGAATATGCAGGACTTTCAGGCTTCTATACCAAACTTTATTCTACAACACTAAACACTAAACTGTTTCCTAGAATAGAAAGAGATTTCTAAAAAGAAATCAGAAATTGAACTGGAAATAATATAATTGGCCCACCATCACACACACAAAAAATGTGTAAGCAATAGCATTAAAAATAGAGAGCCACTTAAAGAGATACTGTTGTGCTATGGCTTATGGCCACAAGCTCTTCCTGACTGCTCTATAAATAATGACAGGCAGCATACCGAAATGTAGGAGTGACTTGATCTTTGAGCTGTCAATATCCTGCTTACTCACAAGTATGGAGCTGAGAAGTACTGCAGAGCACATCACAGAAAAACAGAGACGTGTATGAAGGGTCTATGGAAATCTTACCATTGAATTTAATGGGAGTTGCATCATGGCCTAAAGCAGGTGTTTTCAACCTTTTTTTTCTGTGCCCTGCTCCCCTTCCAACATGCTATAAAAACTCTACAGCTTACCTGTGCCATAACTGTTTTTCTGCATATCTAGTAGACTAAAAGCTGTTTTAAATTGATAGTCATACACATGCATATATATTAAGCACACATGCATATATATTATAAAAAAAGAAAAGAATTATTTGGGTACAAAAATAAATATCTGAATATTATTTTTGGTTTACCTACTCAGTGGGAAACTTGCTCCTGCTGCTGATCAATAATTCTGTCAAGACATTGGAGTAACATTGACAAGCACACACCGATGTCAGGGTCACTGTTCATCCTAGTTTGATACTTTGTTTTCATGGATGTCATGGCTGAAAATTCGGCTTCACATAAGTAGGTGATACTAAAGAAGAAGAATCAGTGATGTATGCATCGAAACACTCACACCAAAATGTCTCCCGTGGCATTTCATTAAACCTGGTTCAAAGGGAGCTGTCTGGTGAAATGTCGATGAGCTCTTCTAATAGTTTTGATGGGACAGTGGATGGAAGTTTAGCTTCAGTGTTCTCACTTAAGCAGACCAGACAGATGTGCTGGTAGCTGAGGTTTAATTATGTCAAAGTCAATGTTTCGTTCCTCAATGAAAGAGTGTAAGTGATCAAACATATCAGTAGTACCCTCACAGACACCAACTTTCCGGTATTGGAGGTTTCTTTTGAATGCCACAATTCTTTCATGCTGGGTAACAAAATTAGTGCTCCCACCTTGCATAGTTTTATTCTGCTAGTTCATTTCACTGATTATGTCTGTGAGGTAACCCAGTTTTGCCAGTCATGCATCATCTTTTGGCACTTCAACAAGTGTGGGTTTCTTATCGGCTAAGAATCTATACCACTATACCTTGATATTAAATATACGGGTAAGCGTGAGCAAGGAATGGTGCTCTGCACCCACTTCCTCACAAAGTGCAGCAAAATACACACAGAGTGCTGCTCTGGATTTAATAAAATTAACAACTGTTACCACTATGTTCAATATGTTTCACAGCAAGCACCTCTCGGTGTAAAAAGCAGTGTGTCCAAATAGCTTGAGGCGCAATGACTTTTACTTTTTGCACAACACCAGAATGCTGCAGCTCCAACAGTGCCGACCCTGATGCAGTTAGTCCAAGTTATTTCTGCTGAAATCATAAAATCATCCAACTGTGGTTCACACACTTATTTGTTTTCACCCCCCACCCCTTCTTTGTGGCTTTAGTAGTTTATGCCCCTACCTCAGGCACCCAGTCAAATAGCTGCTGACCTCTGGTCACCCAGCCCTGAAGCAGAGCAGAGAGTGGAGACTGCTGGCTGGCTGCCCAGTTCAGAAGCCAATGTGCCACTGCTAGCAGCAGTGAAGTCTGGAGGAGTAAAGGTGCCATGGCTTGGTATTGCCACCTTTATTCTCCACAGCTGCTGGCAGCAGCGCTGCCTTCAGAGCTGGGTGGCCAGCCAGCAGCCACCTCTTTCCAGTCCCCCATGTCTGAATATGCATAGTAAAAGGTTTTTTTTTTCCCCCTAAAGCTTCTTGTGCCCCTCAGGGGCATGTCCCCGCCCTCCAGTTTGAGAACCTCTGATCTAACAGATTCATCTAGTTGTATAGCAAAATCGTTGTCACACAGTCAATCAACACACTGTGAAACTATATCTTCTGACACAGAAGTGACCCGTCATTTGACAATGGTATTTTTGCCACTACTTTGGCCTTCTCCTCCCCAAACATTTCCTTTGCAATGTTAATAGCATGTGGCATTATTAAAGTCTCAGCAACTGTATGCATTTTTTTTTTTTGCTTTAGCAGTTTTCTGTGACACTACATAGCCTTATAAGCTTTTTCTCTGCAGTAATTGTGGTCTTCATGACTACTTTAGTACCAAGCAGTTCCTTGTCCTTTCTCTCAAAAATGAACATTGCTTGTCCTTATGGATTTCATGCTTTCTAATTAAATGATTCTGTAATTTGGAAGGATTCAAATATTCATTGGACAGTTCTTGTACACAAATTATACATAGCAATTGAGGTATATCTCCACTTCCAGAACAAATACAACAGAAAAGCAAGTAATCACCTTTGTATTTTCTAAATTTTGCAAGGTTAATATTGGCTTTATGTATTTTGATCACACCACCTTCTCAGTGTTCTTCAGCTAGCTGAAGGAAGTTTGGTATCATCGCTCTGTGGGCTTTGCTGTTTTGAAGCTCATAGTCAAATTAAAAATGTGTCCATATCTGATATCTATTGTCTGTGTTTACAGTGATTTTCCCTGTGCTGTATAACTTGTGTTCCTCTCGCTGAAATAGCTCCTTTACACCATATGTAAATGGAGAACGTATTACATAACATGAGGTGTGGCTTTAGACTTGTTGAGGCCCAGAACAGAAACTAAAGTCTGCACCCATACAGGTGTGTGTGACAGTCTTTATGGGTGGAGCCAGCCCTGGCACAAAGACATTAACACTGACCACAGGCTGAACAGTCCACTGAGAGGAGTTAGGGGGTGGAAGTGGTGCTCACTCTCTGATCCCTACTGCCTAGAGCTAAAGCCTGAGCCCTACCACTGGTGCTGAAGCCTGATCACAGTGCCCAGGGCTGATGTGTGAGCCCGAGACCCACCACACAGGGCTGATGCATGGTTTATTTTGGCAGACCCAATGAACCATGCTCACTGCCCTGAGGGGGCCATGGACCTCCAGCTGAGAACCAGTGCCCTAAAATAAACTAAGTACCTAGATGCTACTTAGGGGTCTGGAATCAGAATATCCTGCATTTTTATGTGTATATATATATATATATATATATATATTTACTTTGTTTGATGAGAAGTAGATGATTCTCCAAGGTCTTGTAAAACTGTGTCATTAAAATGTGATGCCTATAATGTGTATATTGGGTATGTTGGTCTTCATAGTATCCTTTTAAAGTATACTGGGAAAATGAATAGTGTAAATGAAATAGAATTTTAAATGATGATGTTTTAATGCATTGGCAGACTGGAATTTGTCTTAATTCACAAATGAATGCCATGGTTTCAGCTTTGATTTGAAATAATGATTTTCTAAATTACAAAACATTTATAGAGTTTGGCAGCTCCTCAGGAGAGGTCATTTAAAAGTGGTGTAAGCTCAAAATTTGGGCCTGCTTTATAACACTTCAGGTGACTTTGGCGTCATAAGTTTGAGAAGAAACATCAAGAGTTTGTGTGTTATTTCACACGGCTCCATTTATGACCTCTTTTGTCTCACATGAAAGCAAGCATTTCCAGAACTCCTAATCCTTTATTATGTAATAGGCAGTTCAATACTTATTCAGAGAGGAGCAAACCAAATACCCCTCCTTGATACATCTGTAAAAATCCCTTTCAAGTAGTACCCTGGCTTGCTTTTGCCTAATTTATGGAATCTGATGAGATGAAGCTTGAAGGACTTTGACTGGAAACACTAAAATAGCGCTTTTAAGAAATAATCTGTTTGGAGTTAAAACATGCCATTGAAGCCTTATGAATAGAAGGTCGTTCAACAAGACCAAACAGACTGAAAATTAAGGAAACCAGCTGAAGACGCAAGATAAGGTATAAAAATATCCAGAAGCAGGACACAGCAAAAATGACAAATAAATAAAAATACATTTCATAATGGCACGGAAATTAGAGAACATAATTTATGATTTTAGGAGTGGGGTTTTTTTGCTGCTTGACTAAAATTATAAATAGCAGCTACAGAAACATATGGGTATCTACTCTAGTGTACTGCATCATGACAAGGGGACTGGTGCTGCTAAACAGTTCCTGCCCAGGGATGGCTCCCACATTTCTGATTGGTGAGTGAATGAGCGGGCCATGATTGTGGAGCTGTACAGGGCTTCCTGAATGGCTGTGAGGCCAGTAACATCTGAACCTTGCAGAGACAAGGTATGGAGAAGGCTGCAGTCCTGTCAGGACAGAGCAGAGCCTGTTGGCCCAGGTTGCAAGGAAGAGGATTCAGTCCCCAGCCATATGGGAGGCTATGCTGCTGAATAGTTCCTGCCCAGGAATTGAGCCATTCAGCAACAGGGTGTCCTCTCCTGAGGGCAGAGGATTATCATCCTCCTCACAGTCCAGGGTGGGGGGTCTCCGCTCCATTAGGCCAAGACTGCAGCCTTCTCCACCTCTGGTGTCTGTAGGGGTCAGTTGTCACTAGCCCTGTGGTCATGCAGGAAGCCCTCTTCCACCCCATTCTATTGAGCATGCACGGGTGAGTATATTGCGTTGGGTTGGCAACTGCAAGAATGGCGGGGGGCTGGAGGGGATGAAATAGTAGCCATGTTTCCTTTGCTGATGTGGGACACGGTTGATATCCACAGGATTTGGGATTAATATTCCTGTGCTTTCAATAAAATGTTGCTTTCTGCTCTGACAACAGCCCCGACCCCAGCAGACGACCATGTAGTGGAATTCTAGCCCACAAGCCACATGTCACTTATAGCCACTCCTCTTGTTCTGTGTCTTTGAATGTGAAAAAGCATTAATATGGGTCATAGAGCAAGATTCTGATCTCATTTCCTCCCATGTCTCATCCAAGAACCAAATCTGGCTCATAGTCTATTAACACTGTGTAAAAAGGGAGCATACATAAATTAATAAATAGTACATTGTTTATAGTGGCAGAAAACTGGTTTTCCTAAAAGCTACTTGAGAATTAAAAGATGCCTATCAAATTAATTATGCTTCAGGCAAGCAGAAAATGAAATGAATTAAAAATAAAAGAGATAATACTAAAGCATCTTCTCATTTTTTAATTTTAAAGTACTAATTACCAATTATTCTGGAGATTTGGAAGCAAAACAACTGATACTCTGCTGTCCCTCTACACCAGGTTCTTAAAGCATATTCTTACAGAATAGAAAATGTCCCTTTCCAAAAGTGTCATGTGGCATAAATAAATTAATTTATACTACTTGCTTTTGATTGGCTTTATATATCTTTTGTGACGGAGTCCGACCAGAAGGATATAGGAGAGTGCTGGAAGGCAGGTATATTAGTCTCAGGATGTGCAGGTCCCTGTTCCCTGGATAGCCAAACAAAGGCTACTCCAGACCAATCAAGACACCTGGGGCCAATTAAGAACCTTCTAGAAAGGAGTAGAAACAGCTAGCCTAACTGGGACACCTGAAGCCAATCAGGGACTTGCTGAATCCAGATAAAAACCTCCCAGTTAGTCAGGTGGGCTGTGGGTGTCAGGAGCTGTGGAAGAAGGTTGTGCTGTTGGTGAGACTGAGTGGTGGACAACATATCATCCAGAAGGAAGGAGGCCCTGAGGTAAGGGTGAAGTGGAGTTTGAAGAAGTGGGGACTGCTGTGGGGAAGTAGCCCAGGGAATTGAATTGTGTTTTGTGGATAAAAGGTCAGCCATCTTAGCTGATACTATTAGGGTCCCTGGGCTGGAGTCCGGAGTAGAGGGTGGGCTCGGGCTCCCCCCGCTTTTCCCACCTTCCATACTGGCCTGTGATGAAGGTAACTCACTAGGTGGTGACTCTTGCCAATTATACTGAGAAAGGGAGGTCACTCTGGGGCCTAGATGAGTTTCTGAGGCCCCTAAATCTGCCAGGAAGCGCAGGACCCACAAGTACAAACTTGGAGCTTTGTCACACTTTATAAAATCTTTCTGGTTGTCTAGAACTGCTTTCTTTTCACTTATTACATCCATTAGTTACCAAAAAAAAAAAAAGTGATTGCCTCACTCATTTTGACTTTTGATGAAAATTAAAAGGGTTGGTGGACAGGGTACCAGATTATGGGTAGAGCAGGGGAGTAGCAGGAAAAAAAGACATTTTGGACAATTTAACAACTGAGTGTCAGGGTTCCGATTCACTGTGGTCACACAAAGCTGCCATAAATGAATTTAACTGTCCAGTTACGCCTGGAACATTGAGTCAGAGACAGCTGAGTACAGCTCAACAGAATACCTGACTCTAGTTCACAGGTTAAGTACCATCAGTTTCATAGGCAATGAGATGGCACCATGCAAAGATTGTGATTTTTCTTGGGGTGCAAAAAGGAGCAGTGACCCACACAATATTGAGCACAAGTCCTTGGCCTTCTCTTTTCTTGATTTCCCACAGTTATGTTGCTATTTCACATAGGTTGCTGCATATGTTAGGAATTCTTCACATACCCTTCTTCTTCTGAGCTAAATAGAAAGTCAATTCTCTTATAAACACTCCTTCAAACAATCTTTTTGTGCACTTATACCTCTATGTATGACATCTTCATGATTCTCATATGCGTATGGAATCCACAGGCCATATCATGCCATTGATTTTTAAGCTAAGCTCCTTAGAGAAATCAATAGGTGTTACTGTTTTAAAATAGATGGTGTGATATGGCTCCATGGTAGGGATTACCTAGAAAATAGTTTCCAGTCATAGCTTCTCTAAAACTTGCCTCATGCCAGCCAAATTTCTTCAAAGAAAACAATCTGCTATCCCTGCAGAGGCAGCAAATGTCAGCTAGATTCATTTCAACATTCTGCACTGTATCCTATCCGCAAGGAAAGAAAAGACATTGAAAGATTATTTTAAGAAGCAAATGAGAACCATCATGCTGTAACCCTTATTAAAATCAGAAGAAAAAAAAATTCAGAGGAATAGAATTCCATCAACTAGTGCTATTTAAGCACTATGGGCAATATGTACTGCTTCCACCTCTCTCGTAAAAAACATGCTAAAAGTATTAAAAGTTGCAAACATCTATTACAAGAATGAGAAATATAAGTTCATACATGGCAAGCAAAGAAAATGTTAGTAGTAATTGGAAATGCTGTAGGTACAATAGGTCTGGTTCTCTATTACACTGACCCTTCAGAAATCATTAATGCCCATACAAAATGCTACTATTCTGATTTGAGTGCACTATGAAAGGACAGCAAAAGAGGGAGGAAGTGGAGAATAAGGTCCTGTTCTTGGGAAGACAGGGAACACTTCCACATAAATACCAGAATTTGGAATAGGAAGCTATCATTTCTGGAAATGTGCAACCTCCATTTTGAATACTTTACAGTCTGAGGAGAAGGCTACCTGTCCTCTCCCACACACACTGTTTGCAACCACCCCTGTCCTGGACATCCAGTGAATCATTTACATTTTGTGACAGTGAAATGCACGTTTGTGTGGGCAGCAGACTGATGTTATTGATATCAAGAGTAATTTATCCCTTTTCTGTCATAAAATGATGCAATTTTCCTAGGGTAACATATGTAGCATGGTATTTTGGTCATGCCCTGAGTCCTGTAATGTTATATCAGAACATATCCCTGATTCTGGAGTTTACAGTTCTTTTGGAGATCTTTTGTGTGGGACTGTAGAAGGTGAACAACTGTCAACAGTGCCAGGCAGGAGTTGGTAGGTCATCTCCCCATTGAAAACACAGTCCTATCTGTCAGCACTCCTGTCCCAAAGGTTTCGAGTCTTCCCCTTTAGCACAGGAGTTTGACTCCTGTCTAGTAATATCCTCTCGAAGTAAGCAGAGGAGACTGAGCCTACCTTCTCCCCCAGGCTCTAGGCCAGGGCCCAACGGTGCACAGCAATTCTCTGAATCTTGGCACAATAAGCTGACATCCTCCCTCCAGACCACTTCTTACCCTAGTCTCCCTTAACTTCACAGAGTAAGTCACAGAATCTTCCATCAAGTCTTTGACCTGCACATTCAGGCACTTGCCTCACCTTTGTACTTTTGCACGGGTCTGCATTGTCAGGTCTTAGGCAATGAGCTCTTGGCCAGAACAGCCATCTGCTTTATTCCACTACCTGCCTCTCTCTGCTTTGTTTCCCTTTTTAAGCTGTGCCTCTAGCTTGTGAAGGCTTTGCAGGTGTGATGGAGCCACCTGGACACAGAGCTGTCCTTGAACAACCTTTGCTCTCCAGGATGGAGATCACTGATAATGATATATATCCCACCAAAGGGACCATTTTTGAGTCGGCTATGGAAGTATATCACATAGCAGGTTTTTGGTTGAGCACAGAATTTTGGGGCAGGTTTTGTAGTAAGTTGCTAAAGGTTTCTGTTCACAAAGATTATCCCTAATGTGACTGAGGTATCTGCCTGAATGTGCCCTTGAATCTACTCAAGAGTATGGCAGCTTCAAGACCCAGCACCCTACTGCCATATTTTAATAAAACAATTATATTTTATAATTATATTGTGATAGCATCTATGAACCTCAGTCATTGACCAGGCCTCCATTGTACTAGGTGCTGTACAAACACAGATCAAAAAGATGATTCCTGCCTCAAAGAACTTACCATCTAAGTTTAGGACAGGAGACAATATGTGGATACAACAGATAGGAGAGTAATGACACAAGAGAATAATGAGACAATACTGGTAAGCATGATAGACTTTATGAATGGGGGATGTTTTATGAATGAATCCAGGGAATTTGTCCCATGCATGAGGAGCATCATGGGAAAAAGCACAAAGGAACTGCTTGAAAATATGATAATATTTTTTAAGTCCTGAATATTAGCCATACTAACCATTCGGGCTTAAAGTTTTTCAGATGACACAAATTCAGACAATGATTTAAAAAATGCTCAATGCGTCTCTCAGACCAATTGTCTCGTGTCTTCTTCTTTTTGTTTTCACAGATAGGTATTTTTGAACTTCAGAATAAAGCTATGAGCAATCATTTAATTTTCATAGCACCTTTCATCCTTGTTTCCTACAATTAATTATTAAATCCACTTTTTTCCCTTTAAAAGGCATATAAGAGAAGGACAGCCACAAGCCTCTCTGTTGCATTGCCCCTTTTGACTCTGGGAAGGTGAGTGGCCTGCAACAGTTCTGGGGGTTGGGCTACACAGAGAAAAACCTCATAGAACTTTCGATTTTTGTTTGTCCAAACCCTTGCTCCATGACTCTCTTATACTCCCCAATCTCAAGCCACCCAAATGACTCGTGGCTCTCTTGGCTCTTCTCAGCGTTAACTGCTTTTAGGGTAGATATAGGAGATGTAAAAATAGGTTTTGTTTCCTCAAATGTTAGTCACTTATAATGCTAACTGCATTTTACTGGAGATAAAGGGCACCATTCTTGTTTTGTAGTAAGTTGCTAAAGGCTCTTCCTCAAACTATTTGATTTATTTAGATTTATAAATGCACCTATCCTGGACTCCTAACTTTTGACATAAATGTCAGATCCTGAGCTTATATCAACTCATGCAGAACTACTAAAGTCAATTAGAGATGCAATTATTTCTGCGAGCTGAGGATCTTAACTTCTCGTTTTTTAAACCAGTGGAGATTCTCTCTCTCTTTCTTTCTCTCTCTCTCTCTTTCTTTCTCTCTCTCTCTCACACACACACGATAAAGGTGTTTCTTAATTGCATTTGATGTTGGTTGGTGTTAGAGAGAGGCCAGAGAATATTTGCTGTTTTCAGTGACAAACAACTAAATATTTTAATGGTTAGATTGACAAGTTTTGGTAGGTGAGTGCATAAACTTTTAGTTGCTACAATACTTTGTTTAGCTAGGGTGTAGCCTCTGTGGCATTATTTTCTTTTTCAGTTGCTATCAGTCCTAAGAACATTAGCTCTATATAGGGACAGCATGAGTAATTAAAATGAAAGGCCCCACACTGCAAGTAGTTTACCACCGACACAAAAGTGCTAAAGAAAAATTGTGCCACTGCCATCAATCAAAAGGTGTGTTGGGACAGGCCTAAATCAAACATAGGTCTGCCTTTTGTCTATTAATAATATGTCATATATTTTAATAGTTAATTTCACAAAGTAGCTTGGGAAAGAACAGCTATGCAGAGAAGTAAAAACTAAGCATGCAGATAAATAGTGAGGAAAATTGGTGCTGTTACTCTTTAAACTTTGTCTTCTTATTTAATAACATTTCACAGACTTTTACATTTTTGACATTCATGGTACAACCACAGTTACCCCAACTTCACTTATCCAAAGCTTCCTTTGAACTGAAAATGCAGCAGTTGTCATCTGACTTGTCCTTAGAGTCTAATCTTGTTTCAGACAACACAAGGGTTCAGCTCCGAAGGCAGCGCCCCCCCCAGCAGCAGCACGGACATAAGGGTGGCAATATCATATCACGCCATTCTTACTTCTGTGCTGCTGCTGGCAGAAGCTCTGCCTTCAGCACCACCACCAGGAGGGTGATCAGACAGCAAATCAGGATGGGGTTGGCGATAATAGGAGCCTATATAAAAAAAAGACCCAAACATCAGCACTGTCCCTATAAAATCGGGACATCGAGCCACCAGCAGCAGCGCAGAAGTAAAGATAAAAGCAGCGCAACACTCTTTACAAGAACCTTGAAACACCCCTCCCCCCAACCCCTTTTTGAGTCAGGATCCCTACAATAACAACACTGAAATTTCAGATTTAAATAGCTGAAAATCATGAGATTTACTTTTTTAAAAATCTTATGATCATTAAATTGACTAAAATGGACCATGAATTTGGGAGGGCTCTACACATAGACATCATTTGACTTCTGTACTAAGGGAGCAGGGCCTGGGAGGGCTCAGGCCAGCTCCACGTGGTGTAGCCCAGGGAGGGAACACCACCTCCACCCTCTGACGCACATCAGCAGGACATGAAGCCTGTCTGGGTTTGGGGAATGACCAGGAAACATCCCCAAATTATAACTCAAGGTGAGGGACTCAATTCAAGAAATTTAAAAACTGCTCAGGGTCCCAGCAGAGAGTAGCTAGGAGTTGTGTGTAGTGAGTAGTGTAGCTCCAGATGCAGGGTGAAGGGGTAGCTAGAAGCTGTGCGCCGGCAGGGATGCAGCCCAGGCTGCAGGCAGGGATTAATGAGGGGGCTGCGATCAGGTAGGTGGGTAGTTCAGGATGCAGGGAAGAGGTAGCTAGGGGCTATGTGCAGGCAGAGGGTAGTTCAGAGTGTAGGAATGGCATAGCTAGGGGCTTTCTTCAAGCAGCAGGGAAGCTCAGGATTCAGGGAGAAGGTAGTTAGAGGCTGTGTGCCAGGAATCTCATCACTCCCCTCCTCAAGTTATTGCTCCCCAATGGCTCTGTTGATCCTGGAGCCCCTGCCCAGGCAGCTCCTATTGGCTATGCGAGCTGAGAAGCAGTTGCAGCCCTGGGCACCAGCAGCACGAGGAGATGGAAGAATCCTTCCATTGCTTTCTTTCTCCTGTCAGAACAGTTTTGCTTTTTTCTTAATTTTTTGTTCTACCTGGTTATCCTACATCTAGAAATCTGCAAGAAGTTTAATAAGGGATAGCCCATATTCTAATGGCTAACGTGCAGGACTGCAAAATCAGGAAACATGGGTTCTTTTCCCTGCTGTCCATCAGATGGCCATCTGACCTTGGCCAAGACCCTTAAACTCTATGCTTCTTCAACTAAATTATCTGTGAAATGGGGATTGTAATACCTTCCCTCTTCACGTTTGCTGTATAGCTTTAATTAGTTCAGTGCAAAGCATTTAGTAAAAAAATAGCAATAATAAATATAAAAACTCATTTGGGTTGGATTATGTGGGCTATAATTTGAAGATATATTTTAGCAAATCACAAGATGGCAGATACAAAACCCCCCTAAATCTTACTTCATTTGAGATCTTGAGACTCAATTTTAGATTTAGACCTTTAGCTCTCTTTACCTTTCTTTTAAAGCTACAAATCTCTCTACTGGAGTTTTGAACTAATTTACCGCAGAGTTTCTCAGTTTGATCCTTTCAAGCTTCCCCACGGAAAATTCACAATGAAGTAAATGGGAGTTCTACACACAGCGAGCTTGCAAAATTACTTCAGAAGATAACAGAAGTAATAACAGAGAGAAGGCTCCTAAATCA
The DNA here is from genome assembly GCA_007922305.1 of Dermatemys mawii. Classification (NCBI taxonomy): domain Eukaryota; kingdom Metazoa; phylum Chordata; order Testudines; family Dermatemydidae; genus Dermatemys; species Dermatemys mawii. Next base: position 44,812,992 of record ML677348.1, on the reverse strand, counting down.
GACTTTGCTTTCCTATCTTTTAGAAAAGAACTCTGAGGTGTTTTAACATTTTTTTTTCTTTAAAGTGTAGCTGGTTTAAAGTGTGAGTCTATCTAGAATTTACATACTCTTGGAAAGATTAGAAGAATTCCATTTAGGGAAGATTTGAATTAATCTACATCTTCAAAAAGATTTGATTTGATTCACAAGCTAGTTTGCTCTCCTGGATTTAGTTCTGTGGGTTTAAATTTGTTCTGATTAAATCCAAGTATCATTATGTTTAATTTTTTAATGTTATTTATAAGTAAATTCTAGACATTTCAGTTTCTGGGGCATGCATCATATTGATGTAAGTTGCTGCTGATGTGTTGTCAAATTCATGGTATTAATTTGATAACTCCGAATGATATTTGGGGAAAGCTTATTTGCTCCTGGGATATATATATTTATATATATATATATAAAGCACCTAGAAATATTTACAGATTCAAAGTTCTAGAATATTTAGTAGGTGATTTTTGTTTAATCAGAATACACCAATCAACACACTCAACCTATAAACATAACTATTGACCTTGTGTTTGGTTTCTATTGACTATAAAATGAATTACAGAACAACTTCCTTTCCTCCAACGCCTCTTCTGCGTTGAAGAGCTAAAGTTAGATCTCTATTTTTCATTATAACAACTTGAATGCACATTATCTCTACCATGAAGTCAATTTATGTCTGAAACGTCCAGAAACAATAGTCACACAAATCAAACTTAAGCAGGCTTCTGCTCTGGCTGCTGTTCTACTCCAATACATTCCAAGTGATTAACACCACCTGTGGCACTCCTAATTCACAGCAGCAGACAATTATTTCCCTTGGATACCCATTACCAGTAATTATTCCCAAGACAGACAGTTAGATATGGGTTGTGAACATCTCAGCTGTAAACTTTCTTTGCAATTGTATTTTGAATCTGATCTTACCATTGTGAGACATATTTCGGAGAACAATCAGAGGGTTCCACAAACACTATCTTTGCAACAAGAAAGAATTCATTTTTGTTGCTGGGGATGCAGTAATATTCATTAGTTAAATATGTGCTTACAGAAGATTTTACATATTTGCCATTACAAGATTGCTTTATTTTATTCTTTTAATATTGAGGCAATAACAAATTGTGCTGACACAGTGACTCTGGCAGTAGTCTGAAATCAATTATTTTGTTTTAAAAACTCTCTGCTTTCCCTACCAAAATCTGTGCTAAAAGTGAAGACATGATGTGGTATGTGTATGTAGAGGAATTCTTAGCATAAAGAGGTTTAATTCTGTGTCACAAATTAATAAAACACTATTGTTGCTGATATTTCATTTCATTTTAAATATCTACCTTAATTATGAAATAAAATATTTTAATACCATCACATTTCTATTTAATTTCCTTTCAGCATAAGATATGATCTTATCTGGAAAATATACTGGCCCTGATTCTGAATGGACCTAACATTAGTGTAAAAATCAGGTCAGATTCCACTGAAAGTGAGCGAGCTAAGATACTGTAAATTATAGAATTATAAGACTGCAAGGGACCTCAAGTCCATGTTCCTTTGCTGAGATAGCATTAAATTCATAGAGATCCACACCAATTGTTTAATATAAACACAGATCTTGGAGACAAATAAAAAGAGATGAAACATCTAAAAGTTTAAATATGAACAAAAGGGGAAAATATTGCAATTGTACAGCATTTTTACAAAGAAAAAAAGAGAAAAAATATTTCTAATGCATTATATATGTGTTTAAAAGAGAAGACAAAATAAACGGATATTATGGATGTACCAGTTGTGGCTCCAGGCTGAGTTGAGTTGAAAGCAGAGTTTCAACCTCTTTGTTATGTATGAAAAATACAGCATACGCTTTAACACCCAGTGACAAACCTTTTTTTAGTATGATTTTTGTCCCAAATGAATTTAATAATGGAATAATGCAGACTATTCAAATTTAAATCTCACTAAAATCTTGTATGTAGGATACGATTGAAGAATGAAACAACTTAAAAAACCCATCTTCCTTGATGGCTGCTTCATTCTTGGCTTCACTCCCATTGGAAAGAGAGGGAGTTTCATTGTTTATGTCAAAATAGAGCAATTCTCCTGGGAAGATTTTTATTCTTCAGTCTCTGCCGAGAGTTAAATTCAGTTTTTTAAAATGGCAAAAGTTAACCCTTAATTCTAAATATTTTTTTTCCAAATCTACCCATTGTAGCAGATCCATTAAATTGTGAGGAGGGAAGAGAGAAGGGGAAACTGAAGTCTGTATAAAGGAGGTAAATTTGGATATTTGTGTAAAAGGGATTCTGGAGGGCAAGCAGGAGAGGAAAATTTGGGTGCATATGAACAAGCAAATGTGGGGATCTGGAGATAGAAGGAAACAAGGGGGAGCTCTGTATATGGTAATTTGGATTGCAAGAGGTAGGAGGAAACTAGGGCATATATTCATTTGCTTTCTTCTTCTTTGGCAATGCAAAACTGCTTTTAACCCAGTTTAAATCATCAACATAATCTGGCTGCTTTATAATGCTCAAGATCAGTGGTTCTCAACCAGGGGTACACGTATTCCTGTAGGTGTGCACAGATCTTCCAGGGTGTATGTCAACTCATCTTGATCAGTGGTTCTCAAGCAGGAAGTCATGATCCCCAGGTGTTGGAGGTGGCCGTAGGACAGATTAAAGAGGGTCACAAGTGCAGGGCCAGTGTTAAGGGGTGGGAACCAGGGCAATTGCCCGAGGGTACCACACACAAGGGGGCTCCATAAAGCTGAGTAACATGTTTCAGCCTGGGTGCTGTGGCTTGGGCTTCAGAGGTAGAGTAGTCTGGAAAAGTTGAGAAACACTTCTCTAGAGCAGTGTCAGGCATCTGGAGCACCCTGGTGGATCTGGCCTAAAAAGCTAAAATTTAGAAAACAATTTAATGTTGACAGTGCATATCTTCACATTGTAACTAATATTGCATACTAACATTCTCTTCAAATTTAGTGTCCATCTGTGACATTTTAAATAATATTTTTAAAAAAATAAAATTCCCAGACAAATTAAGAGGAATTTAAGGTTGAGAGTAATTTAGTGTAAAAAATATAACAAGGACCATGTCATTGTCTGAATATAAGGGAGAGGGATGGAGTTAACAAAAGCGGAGATTGTCTGGAAGGATGGGATAGGACAGGGATCGTCAACCTTGCCACATGGCCCCGCAGGGTAAGCACCCTTGGTGGGCCTGGTCAGTTGTTTACCTGTTGCATCCGGAGGTTCAGCCAATCACAGCTCCCTCTGGCCGCTGTTCGCCACTCTGGTTCAATGGGGGCTGCGGGAAGGGGCGTGGTGCTGGCTGCCACATGCCAAGGTTGCCGATCCCTGATTTAAACTTAAAACAAAGTGCAGGAATAAATGGTTAGTTTTCAGAATGAAGAGAGAGGTAAATAGTGGTGCACTCCAAAGGTCTGTACTGGGTTGAGTCCTGTTCAACATATTCATAAATGATCTGGCAAAAGAGGTAAACAGTGAAGTGGCCAAATTTTCAGATGATACAAAACTAGTCAAGATGGTTACATCCCAGGCAGAGTGCAAAGGGCTATGAAATGATGTCTCAGAACTAGGTGACTGGGCAACACAATGGCAGATGAAATGCAATGTTTATAAATGCAAAATAATGTATATTGGAAAACATAATCCCAATTATACATATAAAATGATGGGGTCTAAATAAGCTCTTAGCTGTTGATAAACAGCAGGTTTAAAACAAACGAAAGTATTTTTCCCACAGTGCATAGTCAACCTGTGGAACTCCTTGTTACAGAATGTTGTGAAGGCCAAGACTATAAGAGGGTTCAAAAAAGAACTAGATAAATTCATGGAGGATAAGTCCATCAATGGCTATTAAGCAGGATGGCAGGTATGGTGTCCCTAGCCTCTGTTTGCCAGAAGCTGGTAATTGGTGATAAGGAATGGATCACTTGATGATTAACTGCTGTTCTGTTCATTCCCTCTGAGACACCTGGCATTGGCCACTGTTGGAAAACAAGATACTGGGCTAGATGGACCTTTGGCATAACCCAGTATGGCCGTTCTTATGTTCTTACATGTGTTATCCACAATTGGGAATGCTGCATAAGCAATTTCATCTTTTATTTTAAATTATTTTTGCTAGGAATACCAAATAATAACCACATGGGGCACCTGAATTCCCTCTCTTCCGTCCATCCCCTCACACAGCTCCTCTCTTCCACCCTGCTTAATACCTGCTGGCTGGGAAGCGCCTGGACTCCAGGAAGTGGGTGAAAGGGGACATGTGAGAAGCTTACACTGACTACTGCCTTCTTTGCAATTTTGTAAATGAAACACACAGTTTTAATAATAGAACAATGGGGGAATTAGTGAGTGACACAAGGAGTGTTCCCACACAATTGTAAATTCGTGAGACACTGGATGTGCTTGACATTCTGTCTCTATCTATTGTTTTGCAAGGGATTATACAAGTCTGAAATCTTTCTACCTAATAGCAAGGAAATCTGAGGATTCCAGAAACTATATGGCCATTATACTCTCTATTCCCCCCCCACCCCCCCCAAAAAAAGGAAATTTGGACAGTAGTTAACAGAGTTTCAAAGATTTTTCTTGAGCAGATGTTTTGCAACAAGTTCCATAATGCATGCAGACACCTGGACTCTCAGAACTCAACCAGTAATGGGCTCAATACTTTTCTGCTGGTCTTCAGCGATTGGGAGGGACATGGGTCCAACACACAGGCTACAATCAGATTAGAGCTCCTCCATAATCTCACGGAATGACACCAGATAAAACCAAAGTGTAGAATATTTAGTAGTTATCTGCTCAAGGTATTTCTCTGGCATCAAGTAAGCACACAGCACAATCTGGATCTGTGGAATTCTATCCACAAAATTACACAAAATTCTTCACTTTAAGGAAAATCTCCAGTCTGTAGGTGAGATGAGGTAGCTTTGCGTAACCTGGCTGGCCACCTATATCAGTTCAGTTCAAGGCTGAGTCTAGGGTGGAGGCAAAGAAATATTTCTTCATCTTCTGTACCGTAAAAAGAAATACAACTTAAAATACAATTTGTTGAAGTCAGTCAGGCTCAGAACAAGACTTTTGGCCAACAACACTCTACAAAATTCTGGCACTTCTTGCACTTCATCCATCACAGGTCATATGGAAAATCCTTGGGGCTCATAACAGCATGGTAGATGGAGAGCCCATTTGAGGATTACTGAATTAATGGTTATGGGAACAAATATTCTGAACTTCAACAATACTATTAGCAGAATGGTCTGTCAGCAGAACAGCATTCTACCTTGGAGTCTTCTGGAAATGTTTAGGTCCTATTAACCTCCAAGGGCATTCACATCTATGTGTTCATCAAGGGCAGCCTATTGTGGTAAATATTTATTACTCAAACACTGATAAACAGTATCATGGCTTCACTGGCTGTGCTCAGCTTCAAATCTATACTTTAATATATTTAACTAGATGTTATTTTATGGCTTTATGTTTTGAGACATTGTGGAATTTCTTCCCCCAAATGAACTTTTTTAAAATTTGTAGTCTGAGCCTCTTGCTCTGTTAACTATAGCAAATCTTTATGGAATCTTGAACTGACCTTTCTTGGTGTGCAAAATATACTGTTCTTCTCATTGTAAATGTGGTAGTGTTGGTAATCAGTTATTTTCATTTCTGTAAACAGTCACATTTTTAAGAAAAGAAGAAAACTTGTGGAGAATAAGTTTACACTCTTCCGAATGGTTAAAGGCTGTACAGACTCCCTTTCACACTCCTCATTCTGTTACTGACAAAAACTCCATTTTGCCTTCAAGCTTCATTTAAACCATGTTTATGAAATAATGAAACAAAGCCATCTGTCAGTCATTTCCTTCAACTGTTGAAGTGACTCCCTATTAAGAATAGAATGTTTGAAAATAGGACTGCAATGAGAATGTCTTTTATATCAGTTACTAAAAACTATCTTCTAAATTGGAACTCTCATTATTATTTATGCCCACACCATTAAATACTTTAAGTGTTGGTGTAGTATATAATAGAGTAATAGTAAAGAATCTAAGTTATATCTATCTACATAGTTTTTAAAACAGTCTTTTCCTCCACTAGGCTAACAGATTTTATTTTATTTTATTTTATTTTATTTTATTTTATTTTATTTTATTTTATTTTATTGTGGTCACTGTTCATAATTTAACGAAAAAAAGAATATGTTAGAATTTTGATTAATTTATAGAATCATAAAAAGCTTTTCAAATTCAGAACCCTCCACTGAGGCAGGACCAAGTAAAACTAGATTATCTCTGACTGGTGAACTACCCTTTTCACTAGAAAGTTTTTACCCAATATCTAACCTAAATCCTCCTTGCCACAGATTAAACCAATTGCTTCTTGTTCTACCTTCAGTGAATCACTGTTTTCTTTACAACAGCCCTTAACATAATTGAAGACTGTTATCAAGTCTCCCTTCAGTCTTCTTTTCATAAGACTTTTCTATAATACTACCACTTAGCCAAGTGCAAAGTACTACACTTAGGAAGGCAAAATAAAATGCACAATTACAAAATGGGGAATACGTGGCTAGACAGTAGCACTGCTGAAAAGGATCCGGGGGATCTCAAATTGAATATGAGTCAATTCATTAAGAGGTGTACTAACAGAAGTGTCATATGTAAGACACAGAAGTTCACACTCTACTCTCCACTGGTGAGATGTCAGCTGGAGCACAGCGTCCAGTTCTGCGCACCATCTTTAAGAACAATGTGGATAAATTGGAGGGAGTCCAGAGGAGACCAACAAAAATGATAAAAAGTTTAGAACAGAGGTTCTCAAACTGGGGGCCCAGATCCCTCAGGGGGTTGCAACATTATTACATAGAGGGTCGTGAGTGGTCAGCCTCCAATGCAAACCTCGCTTTGCCTCCAGCATTTATAATGGTTTTAAATATATTAAAAAGTGGTTTTAATTTTTAAGGGGAGAGGCCACACTCAGAGGCTTGCTATGTGAAAGGGGTCACCAGTAAAAAAAATTGAGAACCAGTGATTTAGAAAACCTGATCTTTCTGGAAATAATTACAAAAATGAATATCTTTAGGCTTGAGGAAAGAAGACTGAGCAAGGACCGGATGATAGCCTTCAAGTATGTTAAGGGCTGTTATCAATAGGACAGTGATCAATTGTTCTTCATATTCAGTGAAGGTGGGACAAGAAGTAAGTGCTTAATGGAGATTTAGGATACATACTAATAAAAAATATAACTATAAGGGTAGTTAAACTCTGGAATTGGATTTAAATGGGAGGTTGTGGCATCCCCATAATTGCAGGTTTTTGCAGAATATTTTTTTTTCATTTTATTTTTTACCAGTATAAAATATTTTGGCTTTTGAAGTTTAAAAGATATTTAAAGATTCCTCAGAATTCCTGGTGCTTCCAAAGCTGATCCATTCCCTTCCAATTAACCAGAAAAATAGCATTTGGTGATTGGATTTGAAATATCCTCCTGAACTTAAAAAATACTTCCTGCTTTTAACTTCAGCTCTATCTTGAGAAAAATTGCTACACACCTCAAAATTATCTGTAATAGTTCTTAAAGAGTACACTTCTGAAACTTCAAGATCAAATGTTACATAGCATGAAAAAGCTCATTTAACAACTATTCCCTAGGATACTTAACAGCCAAAATTTTCACAAAAAGCTACCAAAGTTCAATTTTAGCAGCGGTCTGGATCCACCAGATACCACTCTTCATTATTCCTTTTACCACATGAAAGATATTTTGAGATTTGTGTGTGTGATTATCCTTGGGGAAAAAGGAGTTCACTGCTCTGTATTGCAGTGTCTGTTCTGTTCCTTTTATTAAATAACAAGTCCCACTCTTTATTATGGCTTAATTCTGCCATTCACATTCCAATTGAGTACTATGCTGCTGCATAAAATGTCCTATTTGAGTAAGAGTCGCAGAGCCTGACCCACAGAATCTACAGATTGAAAAATCCTTTTACAGCTCTAATCCATCACCCAGCAAATGCAAGATTATTCAGTGTTGTACATTTATTAATGTTTTAATCCATCCTATATAAAACAAATTGCAAAGCACTAGGGTCTCTGTATTTCCTTTAGGTAATTTTTCTACAGCCTAATAGAGCTAAATGACATAAAGTTGTCCCTGATATGCATTTTCTTTTTCTTGATTTCATCCCATTATTCCAATTATCCCTTTTATTATGTTAAATAATTTTCCCTCTTTGGCACTCAGATACTACAGTGATGTGTGGTATAGAAATTACTATAAATAAATTAAGCAGAATTATGTCCTAGCTTAATTGTCCCTTAACAAAGCCATTCAGATTTAGATCTTTTAAATTTTCCATTGCAGATCAGCTCTTTAAGACCCCTAATAATTTTTCTTGTTCCTCTCTAAACTTCCTTTCCTCTATCAATAGCTTTCTGGCGATGAGGAGCCCAGGAAATGAACAAAATATCCCAGTTTCAGTCACAATGAAACAAAAAGAGAGAAACTATTCTATCTCTATCTCATGAAGGACATGATTCTGGTCTCATTCGCAACCAAGTAAATTCAGAAGTGACTCATTTAGGCTCAGTAGAGTAGCACAGGTTTAAAAACAACCTAAATCAGATCAAAACCAAATATGGAGACTTTATAAATTCACCCAAAATTTCATTGGACTTTTTTGACTGCTATTATATACCATAAAAATGTATGGTGATATAAACCATCATGCTTCAGATCAAAAACCAATCACTAACTCCGTGGGGTTAGAATAAACTTCCCCTATCAGCATAGTGTTCACATATCTGTCCATTACAAGTTTCCTTGCACCTTTGTTTGAAACATCTTGAACAAGCCACCGCCAGATAGAAGATACTAGATTATGTAGGCCACAGAACTGGTATGTTGCAATGTTCTAAATCACATCCCATAGTTATTATTTATTATTTGCATTGCGTAATGTGTAGTAGTGAACTCCATTGTGCTAGGCATTGTACATTGTACAAATATAGAACAAAAAGACAGTACCTGCCACAAGGGGCTTACAAACTAAGTATAAGAAGTAATCCATTGATATAGACAGATGGGGGAGAACAAGTAAATAAAGAAACAATGTTGATCAACATGATAGGCAGTGGTCTCTGTCATGTCTGTCACTGCCATGTCTAATTTGCTGTACAATTTCACCTCTACAACCTATGGGATATTAATGCTTTCCAGAAGTGTCAATCATATTGCATATCTGTATTTCATGCTACACTTCACTCCACAGTGCATGCTAGCTTTCATTTTCCAAAGCTGAATATATATATATATATTATTCCCTGCCCAAATTTATAATTTCTATTGTCCATTTTGTTCTTTCTTTTCTGTCCTTACTGATGTTCAAACTGTTCCTAATTAATATTATCTGGGCATTCATTAGTGTGTTGTTTATTTCAGCCTCCCAAGAACTAATGAAAATCTTAAACTGGACTGGACTTCACCTGGACTGGACCTCATGTTTGGTGCCCCCTAAACGTACCCTATCAATCTAATTACTTTGTCATTTTTTACCTTTGCTTATGATCTCCCCACCATTTTCAATTCACATGACAGTGTTCAACTCAACATGAATTATTTTTTCATATAAGCCATGAAATATCATCACTTCCTTTTTCAAATACAGCCACCTCATATTTATTATATTCCCTTCTAACTATGATTTTGTCATTTTAGTTTTTTAATTATTTAGTAACTTCTCATATTAAAAATAAGAGAAGCCGTTTGGTTTAATTGAAAGTGAGTCAGGCAATCTGAGTTCTGTTCCTGACTAGGCCAATAACCTGTTGTGTGACCTTGGGCAAGAATCTGTACTTCTAATTCACCCTTTATGTATTGTCTCTATTTAGATTTTCAGTTCTTCAGAAAGGACTATCCTTTAGTGTTTCTGCAGTGAAACAGGATAGGACTTTTGTCTTGGTGAAATCATCTAGATGCTTATGGAGTATACATAAATTGCTATTCAAGTCCCTGTTATCCTCTAGAGCACAGGGGATAGTGTAGAAATGGTGAAAGTGTTCGTTTATACAATGTTGATGACTGCAGTATTTCAAGTATCATGTTGCGTATGCCTGTTCTGAGAAGGATTAGATGATCTAGTGCTTAAAATCCACCCTCCCCCCCACACTTATGATATCCAGTATCTTTATCCCTTCATTCTCTTCACTTTCACTCAGTCATTCTACTTTCTTCTCTCTTACCCGATCTTCAAGCACCCATTTATACATACTTCAGTCACATCCGGGACTGGGGTTACTTCCCTTTCAGTACAATGTTTGTTTATGGCTGTGGATTCATCTGTATCAAGGTAATAGCAGGGCCTTAGCTTTGACACAGTCCAAACTTAAAAATCAAAACCATAACAGAAGAAGGAAAGAGAGCAATTAAGAGTTATAGACAACAGAGTAAATACATGTTTTCAAAAGAGATTAGAAAATGGATAATTGATGAAGTGGAGAGAAGCAAAGTGTAAGAAATGTGTTTTCCTTAAAGAAAGGAAAATTCCCTGTTTCACTCCTGTTTACTATATACCTACAGTACTATATGGCTGTTTACTATATATCTACAGTATCTGTTAACCCTTTTTTCAGGACTTGTCATTGTTTGAGGAAAGTATATCTTGGAGGTCCTGAAGTAGTGATAGCTTCTTTTTTCTAGGTTTAAATTAAATATAAGCCCAAAATATATTAATATATCCATAAACTACAAAATAAAAATCTCAGTCTTGGTTCAACTATATGAAAGCTTACAGATAGTCTAGACAATTTCAGAAAATATTGAATGGTTCTGCATGCGTGAGTCCCCCATAGAAGAAACAGTTCTTTTCCCGGGTCATTGTGCAATCTACTATCTCTGCCAGTGCTCCACAATCACAGAGCAAAGTGTTCCAGCTAAATGGTGCACTGACTAATTTTGCAGTCTCAGTGGGGATAAATGTTTCAAATACAATTTTCCTTGCTGTGTTTGGTGCTAGAATCATGCTGCTACATTTTCATGAATGTGTTGAGTTTCTTAACTAAGCTGATAGCGTAGGTAGAAAAAGCCTTTCTGTTGATTTTATGAGGATCTGCAAAATATATGTCATCAGAAAATTCTACTAAGTCTTATGTGAAAGCTGATTCTGTGTTATAAAAATAGAACTGCATATTGATTTTCGTACTTCCTTCTAGTCTCTCTGGTCCTTTGAGGCTAGGAGAAATAAAGAAGTAGCTACTCAACCCATAGTGGGAAGAAGAGTGTCAGGTATCACTCAAGAGCAGAATATCGTTTTACAGCATCGCTTAATTAGCAAACTGTTTAATGCAGAGTAGTAGAGTAGAGTAGTAATGCAGAGTAGAGGAAAGGAGGTCCAATGGTTAGGGAACTAACCTGTGATTTCAGAGGTCTGGGTTCCATATATTCTTGTGTGACCTTGAACAAACCACTTAATCTGTTTGTGCCTCCATTTTTTTCTGTAAAAATGAAAAGAATGGTACTTCCCTACTTTATAGGGGTGTTGTGAAGATAAATACTTCAAAGATTCTGAAGCATACAGTTACTATGGATAATGGGGTCTAAAAAAATCTATCTATATAAATAGTCCTTGATGCAAAAGATGGTAGCTATAATGTGAAACCCAGAGTATGGAGATAAGGAAATATTTGGGCATCCTCAGATCTCTGAGAAGGGCATGGCTTGGAGTGCTTTGCTAAATAGCTTCAATGTTTCTTCCCAGAGGCAGCTGAATTTCAGAGGTGGGCCAAGTGACACATATATAGGTAGCAAACTCCTGAAGACCTACTGGTGGATGCTGTTCACCCTAACTTCTAGTGAAGTCCGATATTTTTAGGGATGCTCTCTAAGAGTGCTAAAGCACCTGATAGGTATGTCTCCACTTCAAGTGGGAACATGCTTCCCTGCATGGGTAGATAGACATGGCCTAGTTCTTCTCCAGCTAGCATGCTAAAAATAGCATTGTGGCTGGAGCACCAAGAGCAATGGCATGATCTAGCCTACTCAGTATGAACCCAAGGAGTGGGTGAGCTTGTACTTGGGAGGCTATGCCATGCTGCTGTGGCCACCCACCTATTTCTAGCTCACTAGCTCAAGAATAGTTTGTGTGTGTCTGCTCGCACTGGGAAGTATGGTCCTGGATGCAATGCAGACATACCCTGCATTTGTCTTTATTTATGAAGCATACAGGAAGAGGGCCAAAGACATTTCACAGAGTCCTGTTGTCTATTGCAGATCTGAAGGGTTGAACAGACTGGGAGCAAGTGACCTAAGGAGCAGACCACAGCAATCCAGTTCATTAAAGTTGGGGTACAAAAACAAAACAGTGTCAGCTTGTTTGGAGATGTGGGTAGTGTACAAGGGAAAAAGAAACTGATAGTATGTGATAGAGATATAAGGCTTTTCTTTGACAGCTGTTTTGGTGAATAGGGGGAATGTGGTAGATATAATATACTTGGTTTTCAACACAGTCCCATATGACATTCTAATAAGTAAGCTGGATAAATGCTGGCTTGGCAGAACTACCATTAAGTAGATATGTAATTGGTTAAACAATCACAAACAAAGAGTAACTATTAATTGAATGATGTCAGACTGGAAGGAGGTCTCAAGTGGGGCTCCAAAAGGATTAGTTTTGGGTCCTGTGTTATTTAACATCTTTATTAATGGCCTGGATGTAGGAATAGAAAGCATACTGGTCAAATTTGCTGATGACACAAAGCTAGAGAAGGTTGCAAACACTTTGGAGGATAGAGCTAAGATTCAGAGGGATTTTGATAAATTGGAGACCTGGGCTATAGACAACAAAATGAAACTCATCAAAGACAAATGGTAGGTGCTACACTTAGGGGAGAAAGACCAAATGCAGACTGTGGAATAACTGGCTTGGCAGCAGCGCTGCTGAGAAGGATCTGGGGTTTGTCATCGATCACAACTTCAGCATGAGTTAATAATATGATGCTGTTTCAGAAAAAAAGCAAATGCAATTTTCAGTTGCATTAACAGAGATATAGCATGCAAGACATGGTAAGTGATAGTACTGCTCTACTCGGCGCTGGCTAGGCCTCAGCTGGAATACTGTGTCCAGTTTTGGTCACCAATGCATAGAAAGCATGTAAAGAAACTGGAAAGGATCTAGAGGCAAGCAACAAAGATGATCAAGGGGATCGAAAGCAACTCATAAGAATAAAGGCTGAAGAAACTGGGTATGTTTAGGTTGGAAAAGAAGAAGTTAATGGGAGGCATAGCAGTCTTCAAGTATTTTCAAGGATGCCATGGAGAAGATGAGGAAAGTTGTTCTCTTTTGCGACAGAGGGCAGGACAAGAGGCAATGGGTTCAAACTACAGCAGAGCAGATTTAGATTAAATCTCAGAGAAAAAATTCTTCACTTTTAGAAGAGTAGGACAATGGAACAGACTGCCAAAGGTGGTTTTGGAAGTTCCTTCACTTGAGGTTTTCAAAAGAGGGCTGGATAGCCTTCTGTCTTGGATAGTTTAGTTAGAACAAATCCTGAATCATGACAGGGAATTAGACTAGATGACGCTTGCAGTCCCTTCTAACCCTATGATTCTATAATATGTGAGGGACCATAAGAGTGCAATATTATTGCCAACTGCCATTTTTTATCATGAGTCTCATGACCTTTTTAAAGAGTTCTCATTAATTTCTGATTTTTTTCGTCTTCAGTCTTGTGACATTTTAGCCATCTCCCATTACTGTCAGTGGCAATGAAGCAATATTTTGACCTTAGCAAGATGGTTGCCACAACCTTTTAACTTTTGAGGTAAAAATGAGGGCACTATCTAACACTGTTACCAGTAGGGTTGAAGCTAAGCTGTTCTCAAGAAAGATGGTGCTCCTGTATCATCATGTCAGGGCCACAAGATAATGGGAGTTAGGACTGGGACTGAAGGGGTAGCTGGAAATAGGCTGGGGGAGCATATGTCAAAAAAGGACAGATATTATGAAGAGTCAGGAGAACATGGGGTGCAGGAGGCACACAGAAGGTAGGAAGGCAATGGCTGTACCTGGGGTTCATGGTACTAGAGGTGTGAGTTCAAGGCAGGGGACCACACAGTTTAAACCTTCTAACCTTGCTATTTCCTTATCATGAGTCTTTTCCCCTTCATAACCTCAAAATGTGCAGGGATATTTTTTGGAAAGAAAAATGAAGCTAACCATTTTCAAAGAAAAGCAAACCAATTGTATTTCTATTCCTTTTTCATGACAGAGCTATACATTATGTTCAAGTTGTCAGTAGGTCAGTTATTGATATTTGATAAGAACAATGCTTTAACTAAGAGCTTTTTGAGTAATGGAAAATGTACATTACTTAAGGAATTAAAATCTTTTTGAAAAGAAACTTGTATTTTGAAGTAACTCACATACATACAAAATGATCCTAAATATGCTACAAAGAATTGGGGTGGTTGCAGTGAAGAAAGCTGTGTGCAGGCTTCCGTTTATGTGTTAATAAATTAGAGTGCAAATAAATTACTATGCAAAGAATGTATCAGCAATAGTTTTCTTTTTCCAAAGTGGGTGCCCTAATGGTCGCTATGGCAGCCGTTATGTAATAGAGAGATGAACACTAAAAGCTGTTTTTATATGAATAGATGAACATAAGTTTACAAGCTGCCTTCAGACAGCAGTCCATGTGATGAGCTGATTATATATCCATGATCTTGTGTTGCCCTCATGCTGTCATTAATTCAATTGCACTGCTTCATTATAATTCTCCAGATTTACCAAAATAGTAATTCATAGACAGTATTCCTAGAGATATATGGGGAGTACGTAACTTAAATTACCTTATAACCAGGAATGGTTACATTCTTAGTGTTCTTAAAGGGCTTACAAAGTCTCTTACTAGACTGTATCATCATGTCCTACTGGGCAAATTTTAAAGAAATATTATTGTAATTGAAACTTTTTTATATAGTAGAGATATTTTTTTCATATAAAGGTTGATGCTTATCTCAGACTATCAGATTTCTATGCTTCAAATTTCTCTGTGGAGAAAGAGGTTGTATTAAAAAATTACTGAAAAAAATGTAAAATTTAGTACCTTTTTTGGTCCAGCTTTTCAGGGAGGAATCATTCTTAATGGAACATAGTGTATTGTAAACTATTTTAACAGAAGTATAACAAATGTACTATTTTGTTGATGCCTTTTTTATGGACTACATTACAAATTTTGTATTGAGAAATTACAGTAGGTTCACAAGGTCTGTTACTGTTAAGAGTTATGCCTATTTTTATTTTTCCTTTGCTGAAAGCTGACCTGAGAATATTTTACAAAACTACTACCAAAGGACTCTATTTTTTCACAAGATGACGTATAAAAAACTGGCTATCCAATATGAATGAGAAGAGCTTTTGGCCTAATCCTCGTTCTGAGGTTCTGAGAACCTTCTATTGCTATTGGCTTCTTTGGGAACTGAAGTGTTCAAAGCTTTTTTAATAATACAATTCTACTGTACTTTTGCCACTGGAGTGTTGTGAGGATGAATTCATTAATGTTTCTACAATTCTTTGTAGATTTTAAACACCAAGAATAATTTAATTGCTCACTTAGGGCTAATTTCTATAATTTAACCTATGTCTCTCATTACACCTCACTGGATTAAGTACATTGACTTCTGTGGAATTACTTGCCTGAGAGAGGGCTGCAGAACTGAGCTGTTTAAGTGGTCTGGGTTGGCTCTTCAAAGAGAACTAAGAAAGATAGTTACTCAGTTTCCAGTGATTTTCAATGAAATAGAATGACTAGTTCTTTTTTGCCCTTTCAAAGTGCTCAGTTCTGCCTAGACTCTGATCCTGACAGACATTAGTCATACAACATATTGCATTGAAGTCTGTGGAGCAACTTACATGAGTAAGGGATATTTGTGTGAATAGGGGATTGCAAGACAGGATCCCTATATGTTAATCAGATACAAACAAACAAACAACAAAAATAAATGTTAAAAGACTGTTATTAAGTTTGCAAAGTGTCAGAGGCCAACCTGCCAACCTGCAGCAGAGCCAGTCTCCTGGATACCTGACTGATTGACAACACCCCCTGACTGCAGGAGTCAGGGCCGACTCTAGGCACCAGCGCACCAAGCACGTGCCTGGGGCGGCAGGCCACAGGGGGCGGCCTGACGTTCGCTGTTAGGGTGGCAGTCAGGCTGCATTTCGGCAGCGGGGATGTCGAGGCAGCAGGACCCATGGACCTCCCACAGAAACGCCGCCGAATTCACAGTACATCGGACCATCTGCAGGCGTTCCACAGAACTTCCGCGCTTGGGGCGACAAAAATCTTTGAGCTGCCTCTGGCAGGAGTATGCAGGCTGATACTTAACACCAGTAGCCGCAGAATTTCAGCTTGCATTTCCAGCCTGCAGCTGTACTTTTCCTTACCAGTACCTGCTCCAGGCCTCAGCTCCTTCCTGACCTCTGACTCCTGGCTCAGACTCTGAGCTCCACCTTGTGATTATGTCCCTTGCTGTCCCTTCAGCTTTGGTTTCTGACTTCCAGCTACAATCCTTGGCATTGCTTCTGGACTGCCCCATTCGGATTTAGTGCTAACTGGTAAGCTGGACTGTTGCTTGAAACTGTAGGCAAGATGTCCCATGACTCAGTTGCTGATACAAAGTAAAGTACTTAAAAGATAGGAAACACCAAATGTATTGTTACCTGACCAATCTTAATTTGGCCCTTTTATGTGTCCATCCTGTTGCACAGTGAGACAAAGTAGTATGTGCTCATGTTATTTAAAGCATAAGGCACATGCATCCAGGGGCAGAATTAAGCTTTCACAAGCACCGGTAAATCTGCTTTTCGTAATTTTCAGTAATTTGACTTTGCAACTGAAATATCATTGTTTTAACGTAACTTTTAAATGTAATTTCCCAGGTCTTTTTTAAAGGAAAAAGGTAACAACAAATTCCACTCTGTGCATCTTTAACAAGCCACTGTCATGCATCGTCTTCTGTTTGAATGCTGAACAGTCCTGTCCAGCATAGACTGATACCACTTGAGCTAAAAGGCTAACTGTAATAGTGCCAGCAGAATGTAGCTATTATTCCAGAGGGGGGATGGAGTCTTGGTGGAGTCAGGATGGAAATCAGGTTTTTTTTTCCCCTCCTTCTCTTTCCTGAAATTGGAGGGAGGGGATTCCAGCTCCATATGTAAGATGAGGAAGACTTTGTTGCACCTTAGAGACTAACCAGTTTATTTCAGCATAAGCTTTCGTGGGCTATAGCCCACTTCTTCGGATGCTATAGCCCACAGAAGCTTATGCTGAAATACACTGGTTAGTCTCTAAGGTGCTACAAAGTCTTCCTTGTCTTATTTACGGATACAGACTAACACGGCTGCTAGTCTTAAACTTGCTCCGTATGGTGCCTCCAAAAGAGGATATGGGCCAATGGGGTGATATGCTGGGTTCAGGGAGTGGTTGGGGGAAACCTTGTCTGGCTTGCTCTTATTTGCCAGGAGCTGGGGTCCTGGAGAAGAGGCTCAAAGTAGACAACTGGGCTTGGTAGATGGTCTGGAGTGGATGGATGGAGAGAATCCACCATGCTCCATCCTCACCATCTTGCAGGAGGTGAGGGATTCTTGATCTATGTGATGCACCAAGACAGGGGCATTTGCCACTGGGGCCATGTACTGATTGTAGAGTGAGAAAACCAGGCCCAGTTTTCTCATCAACTAAAGCTGTTTTGGCAGTGCCCTGATAGTCCAAATACAGTGTCTGCTGCTGATTTGGTGGCTTAGAAGTTTGTTTGTTTGTTTGTTTGTTTGTTTGCATGTGGCTAAAACTGTCCTGAACAATACAAGTCAGAGAATGGAAAAGATTATTTTAAAAAATATATATATTATGACAAAGTTCTGAGTCTGTATTTGTGGGTCCTGCGCTTCCTGCCAGACTTAGGGGCCTCAGAAACTCATCTAGGCCCAGAGTGACCTCCCTTTCTCAGTAACTAATTAAAGGAGGCAGAAAAGCGGGGGAGCCCGGACCCTCCCTCTACTCCGGACTCCAGCCCAGGGACCCTAATAGTGTCATCTAAGATGGCTGACCTTTTATCCACAAAACACAATACAATTCCCTGGGCTACTTCCCCACAGCAGTCCCCACTTCTTCAAACTCCACTTCACCCTTACCTCAGGGCCTCCTTCCTTGTGTACGATATGTTGTCCACCACTCAGTCTCACCAACAGCATAACTTCCTCCTACAGCTCCTGACACCCACACCCCACCTGACTAACTGGGAGGTTTTTATCTGGTTTCAGCCAGTGCCTGATTGGCTTCAGGTGTCCGAATTAGGCTAGCTGTTTCTACTCCTTTCTAGAAGCTTCCTGATTGGCCTGGAGTAGCCTTTGTTTGGCTATCCAGGGAACAGGGACCTGCACATCCTGAGGCTGATATACCAGCCTTCCAGCACTCTCCTATACCCTTCTGGTCTGACTCCGTCACAGTATATTTACATCTCAGCAAAAGCTCAAGAGAATTTCATGGGACAAAGGCCTTGTCTACACACAAAAAAGTATACTTTAACTATACTGGTACAGTTAAATCAACACAACCCCAAGTATAGATGCTGATATATTGGTATCAAGGTGCTTATAGCAGTATGCCTTATTCCTGTACATTCCAGGGAGTAAACTATATTGGTACAAGATCCCTTGATACTATTATTATGAGCATCGACATTAGGGAGGTTGTACTAATTAAACTACTTCCGTTAAAAAAAAAATCACCCTGAACCAAAATAGCTAAATTGGTACAAAAACTGTGTGTAGCCATGACCAAAGAAAGGAAATTATGTAATCTGAGGGCATTGCCCTGACCAAATTAGAAAGAAAGAAAGAAAGAAAGAAAGAAAGAAAGAAAGAAAGAAAGAAAGAAAGAAAGAAAGAAAGAAAGAAAGA
>ML677348.1:44665206-44793703 GCA_007922305.1 Dermatemys mawii | reverse complement strand
CTGGGGGTGGGAGGGGTGGGGTGGGGATTCCATTCTCAAGGTTTGCAGTTTGGGAGGTCAACCCCCCTCCCTCACCCTACCCCAACAAAACTACTCCTATGGCCCTATTCCCCCCCAGTACAGTGGTCCTGATTCTATAAGGTACAGTGGTCCATCTCTGCTGGGCGTAACAGAGAGCGAGAGGCACAGAAGAGTTTCCACTGGGTATAGAAGGACTAACTTCCTAATCCCCTGTTAAGTGTTAGACTTGTTTTGACATTATGCTCTGTCCACCCCTCTTTCCCATCCTTCTCTGACCTCCCTCTATGGAGAGCAGCATAGCAGCCAGTTCTACAATTGCTGGGGACTGCCTGAGGTAGGTATTTGTGGCTAATCTCCTCTCCCTTCATATCATCTGAGCGGCACAAGGCAGCTGAGCAATGCAGGTAGTCTGCCCCAGCATGTGTTGCAGCAACTGGCTGTCCTTTGTAATAGAGCAAGTTTATGTGCATTGTACAGAAGACATTAAAAATTAAAACCACTGGAGCATATATAATATTGATAGAAAATTTAAAATATTTTTAGTAAATAGAATATTTGCAAAATTAATCCAGTCTTCACTAACCAGTAACAACTGAATAGCACATTCTACCGTAGCAGTTAAAATAAGAGTTCTAAAGGAGTTTTTGTACTGTTCGGCGAACTGAATAATTTGATTTGCTCACCCCTTCCTAGCAGCTTCATAGTGCATTCTATAAGGCTCCAATCTTGAAAGCTTTATTAAATTATTTATACCTGTAACCTTTCTGCCAGGTGGAGTTGGCAGGTTCAATATCTAGGGGTTTATCTTAGCAATACAAAACAGAACCAATATGCGGTGCTAAAAGAGCAGTAAAGAAGACAAGGCTGTTGCAGAGAAGCTAAATGAATTCCTTGCATCGATCTTTCACTGCAGAGAATCTGAGAGAGATTTTTGCAACATATTTAATAAGCTAAAATTCATTATAATAAGTGAGTGTAAGTGTAGCACAGTCAACATAGATGAATTCTGTAAGGAATGCTAACTATAAAATGCCATTAACACTCTGTTGCAAAGGCAGGGTTTGTCAGTACTCATAAAGTCCACGTTTCCTAAAGAGTCCACTGATTTTTCAGGGCTCAACTTGAAGCTCTTATAAGTTTCTGGAGTCAGGCATCCAAAAATGGAAGCACCCAAATTTAGTGGACACTTTGGAAAATATTGGCTGAAATGTGTAGTTATGACTTGTACCATTTCTGTGTAATAACCATAGTTATAATAAGTTCCCTCCAAGAAGCATAGTTATATAGGATATTATACTTTCTGGTCTAATGAAGGCAATTTTCACACCATTAAACACCAAAGGTGTACAATAATTCCCCTGAATAGCATCGAGTTGTTGGCTACTGTACATTGACCATATTATACATAAAGTGCTATAAAAGAGGAAGTTTTCATTTTTCAAGGAAAAATCCCCACTATAGGATAAAACAAGTGGAAACAAAAGAAGACAATGTATACTTTCATGCTAGGTACTTGAGTAGAAGAGATAAATGCAGTAAATAAACAGTGATCTGGGTGCATTATTTTCAGAGCTAAGACAATGTTTCATCAGTAGTATCATTCTAAAAATTGAAAGATTATTTGAAGCTACTTTATTTAGCAATGTCAAATCATACTGCTACAGACAAAGGACTGTCAGTTATTTTACAATAGTAACTTTTATATTTCTAGGCATTTATAGTTTGCCTATTTCAAATCACATCAGGCTTCAGACTGAAACTTTATACTCACTAAATATATAAAAAAATCTGCCTTTTTTCCCACAGTTGTATTCAGATGAGTTTAGCTTTTTATGATTTACTGAAAACTGAGACCTTTTAAAAATGTTCGCAGTAAAACCCCAGATGCATAAGCAACAGAACTTAGGATAGTCCAGTGACTGAGGCCCATATCAGGGCTGTAAGAAGTCCCTCCTCTTCCTGTTTCAGACTCTGTGCTTCTACATCCCAGATGAGTGCCCTTCTGGGGGGCAGGGATCAGAGTTCACGTTGGAACACTCCGTCAGTACCCAGCCCTACCAACGGAAGCTAGTGATTTAACCAGTGGATTAAATTTGGTGATGAATCCTGGTCACGTTCCACTTGCGGCATATGGTACGTATGCTAAGAAGAAGAAGTGCCCTGCTTGTAGAGAGCTGTGGGTCTCTGTCACCAGGGATTTCATGTAGTGCTTGAGGAACTTTCAAAACTGGTAGGTTTTCATTAAAAGTTTTAGTTTTGATAAATCAGCGTTTTCTGACAAAAAGATGCATCCCAAACCCATTGAAGCCCATGGAAACCCTTGTACAATGGTTAGACTGCTGGTGGGCTCAGACCACTGCCTGTCATGCTGAGTACCTTGTTTCATGTCTCATTGTTTCCTTGTGCTCTTCCATCTGTTTACCCCAAGGAGCTTACACCATAAGTATAAGACAAGAGACAATGCATAGATACAGAGACTGTCTTTTTATTCTGTGTTTATACTTTGGCGTCCTGGTCCATGACTGGTGCTCCTGGGTGCATCAGTATTACAAATAACAATCACAGTAATGAATCAGGGCCTGAGGCCCCAGTACTGCAAACCCCTACACCTTAGTCAATTAAATTACTTGTGTGATTAAAGCTAAGCATGTTCAGTGTTTGTGAAATTTGGACCCAATTTACTACATTGTATCCTGCTATTGAAACACATATGCTGCCCTGGTATAAATTCACCCAGTGTTCTAAAGGGTCAGTGTGCACAACTTAAGCACAACGGAACACTGTAGGAACAAATTGGCATACTTAACTTCCTTGAACTTAAGAACATGAGAACATAAGAAAGGCCATACTGAGTCAGATCAAAGGTCCATCCAGCCCAGTATCCTGTCTACCGACGGTGGCCAATGCCAGGTGCCCTGGAGTGAGTGAACCTAAGAGGCAATGATCAAATGATCTCTCTCCTGTCATCCATCTCCACCCCCTGAAGAACATATGCATGGGACATCATTTCTTACCCATCCTTGCTAATAGACATTAATGGACTTAACCTCCATGAATTTATCCAGTTCTCTTTTAAACCCTGTTAAACTGTTACAGTCCTAGCCTTCACAACCTCCTCAGGTAAGGAGTTCCATAGATTGACTGCGTGCTGTGTGAAGAACTTCCTTTTATTTGTTTTAAACCTGCTTCCCATCAATTTCATTTGGTGGCCCCTAGTTTTTATATTATGGGAACAAATAAATAACTTTTCCTTATTCACTTCCTCCACACCACTTATGATTTTATACACCTCTATCATATCCCCCCTTCGTCTCCTCTTTTCCAAGCTGAAACGTCCTAGACTCTTTAATCTTTACTCATGTGGGACCTGTTCCAAACCCCTAATCATTTTAGTTGCCCTTCTCTGAACCTTTTCTAATGCCAGTATATCTTTTTTGAGATGAAGATACCACATCTGTACGCAGTATTCGAGCTGTGGATGCACCATGGATGTATATAAGGGCAATATGATATTCTCCATCTTATTCTCTATCCCTTTTTTAATGACTCCTAACATCCTGTTTGCTTTTTTGACTGCTGCTGCACACTGCATGGATGTCTTTAGAGAACTATCCATGATGACTCCAAGATCTTTTTCCTGAATTTGCCCCAATCTTATTTTATGTATAGTTGGGTTATTTTTTCCAATGTGCATTACTTTACATTTATCCTCATTAAATTTCATTTGCCATTTTGTTGCCCAGTCACTTAGTTTTGTGAGGTCTTTGTGAAATTCTTCACAGTCTGCATTGGTCTTAACTATCTTGAGCAGTTTAGTATCATATGCAAACTTTGTCACCTCACTGTTTACTACTTTCTCCTGATCATTTATAAATAAGTTGAATAGGATTGATCCTAGGACTGACCCTTGGGGGAACACCACTAGTTACCCCTCTCCATTCTTGTTTTTTTTTTCCCCTGTTTTTTTAAGGTTAAGTCAGACCCTTATAATTATGTTAACCAGAATTGTTGCATAGAGTTTGCCCTAATGTACCAGTTATAAGACTAATGCTCCATCAAGCACATCACTCTTACATACATGAGGTGACAGCTTCCCATAAGACTCTTGGACAATTGAGCTGTTTTGTGCATATTGTGGAAGGGCCAGACATACTGTGTTGATCCCTGTGGTGATCAGCTAAGAAACTGAAACAGGACATTTGCTTACTTGTACATTAGTATATGCAGTATAACTACATGCACCATTATTGGTCATAAAATTGTCCAGACAGCTTTAAAATCCAGTAACAATAATGCATTATTATTATTTTTTACCTGTTATCCAAATAGGATTTTATTAGGGATTTGCAACTTTCATCTTCTGGTAGAAGAACTACAGTTAAGTAGGCTCATAATTACAATCCTATATTTTCAGGTACAGACATATTTCAAGAGGAATCTAGTTCCCCCCCCCTTCCTCCAACACATGCACAATATTAAATTTGGTGAATGAAACTAATTATACTAGAATTAGGGTGTCCATTGGCACAGTAACAGAGGGCAAAAATCATACAGAATGTGTTTTTCCCTTCACATTTCAACTTTATATCTTGCTAAGTAGCAGTGGACCTAGCCAAGATAAATTGATTGTGTACTGTGGTTGAAATAGTCAGCTACTGAACTGTCCCAGTCATTTCCCCTAAAGAATTGTAGAATATACCCAGTATTTAAATCACAATTGCAGCTAAATGAAGTATTTGTCACTATCTCTTTTTTCTCATTCATCTGTAGGGTTTCTGAATTTTTTACAAGGACTTTTTCATTTATTTTAATTCACACGTTAACCTAGGGGGACTTATTTTACTATGTCAGTGTCAAAATGTCTCTCTCTTTGCCTTTCAGGGCAATTGAATGTGCTACTTACATGGATTTTTTAACAGTTATGGCACATTTTTGGAATTAAGAAGAGTCATTTAATTACTCACTTGAGACCCAAACCTTTTCTCTTTCATTTGTGAACAGTCAGAGCTGATAAACTCAAGTATGGTTTTAATCAGATTACATGTTTCTAACACATAAGGTAGCAACATTTATTTCACCACACTACTGTTGATGGACTTTTGTCTCATTTTCCTCTCCTACTCACATACAGTCAGCATTCTCTGATACAGTCTCATTGCATGTTAGTTATTGAATGATTCTAATAGTGCACTGAGGACAAATTAATGTCAGCATCTGTCCTTCTTAATAATAGCCATTAAAAGAGCTAAATTGTTGACCAGTTTTATTATGCATTAAATATAATTTCAGACATGTTTTAGAGTTAGAAGATTTCATTAAAATTAGAGATGGTGAGATCAGATTCTGTCCCTTTGTAATAATATCTTACTCTTGTTTGATGCACAGTTTCTCTTTGCTCTTATGTACACAATGTAAATATGTCTGTTTTTAAATTCCATTCATGTTAAATTAAGAACTCTAATTTGTTTCCCAGCTATCTCCAAGAGCTTGCAACAAAAGTTTCCCTTAGGAAACATATTCTCAAGACTTCAGATATATGGTCAGTATGGAGAAGAAGCCAAACATGTACAAGTTGGTAAGTGACCGATAGCAGCACCACATTACAGCATTAGGTATTAATGACCCTGATATCCTGATATATTGTGGGTTTGCAGCTTTTAGAGAATGAGGTGAGTGTACAGTGTGATGCTGTATAAAAGGGAAGGTGACCAGCTATACCGTTGCATTAAAACATGTACAAAGTATGCCTTGTAAGGTATTGT
Organism: Dermatemys mawii; assembly: GCA_007922305.1. Lineage (NCBI taxonomy): Eukaryota > Metazoa > Chordata > Testudines > Dermatemydidae > Dermatemys > Dermatemys mawii. Next base: position 44,787,920 of record ML677348.1, on the reverse strand, counting down.
TAGAGAAATTGTAGTCTACAGAACAGTGCCATCTTAATGAAATGTGTGTATGAAGGTCTGAATATAGATCTGAAGGTATGAATTTTTACCATATGCTTCTTACTAAACATGTGGGATTCTTAAGTAACACACACAAGACAGATTTACATCAAGTCTAATCAGCCATGTGATGATGGGTCATTAAGGAAGAATCATCTCTTCCAGTGGGGCCCTCCTGAGGATGGCTCAGAGAGCATGTGGACAATGAATACCCCAACAAGACACGGAGAACATGTAATGCATGGCTCCATATTTCAGCCAATACGTTTCCAGGCTCATGGACTGAAAGTATAAATTGGAGACGGTGACATTGTCTTCTTTCCTCATTCCTGACTCACATTTGTGGACTGTGATTTCTAACTACGGAACTTTGAACAGTGGACTGAAGTGGACTCAGTATTTTGGGTGAACCAGAGAGAAATATTAACAGCTAGCAGATTTAACATCACTGCTGTTACCCTTATCTATAGACTCTGAAATCAGCTGTAATGTATATGATTCACCTTATTCTTTTAATAATTCTCCCCTTCTCTTTTTATTAATAAATCTTTAGTTAGTTTATTGAGGATTGGCTTCAGTATGACTTTTTGGGTAAGATCTGGAGTATATTCTGACCTAGGGTGAGTAGCTGGTTCTAGTATATGTGATTTCTGCTTTTAGTTATCATTTAACACAGAAGCCCAGTTTGTCTGGATGGTAATAGGGGCTGGAGTGCCTGAGGGAGATTTTTTTTGTGACTCCATATTAAGCCAGTGTTAGCAATACAGGAGTACACAGTTATTGCTGGTCTGGTTAAATCTAATTATAGAATATACCACCGGGGGAGGGGAGAGGTGTCTGCCCTTTTTCTGACAGTCTGTCCTGAGTTAGGCAATCTCAGCTGTGACTAGGGTGATCAGATGTCCCAGTTTTATCAGGACAATCCCAATATTTGGGGCTTTTTCTTATATAGGCTCCTATTACTCCCTACCTCCTGTCCCAATTTTTCACACTTGCTATCTGGTCACCCTAGCTGTGACCCACCTCAGTGCTAGGGGAAGTACTATTTCAACTGATGACAAACATTGATGTGATGCAAACTATGTCCCTATAAATAAAGAAATGTAGGAAACTTATTCTATCATCGGCCTTTCCTGAAAGTGCTTACTCCTGTCATTGCTAGCAAAAATATCTGGAAATGAACATTTTCACATAAGAAGATTTTTGCATTATGATTAAAGAGAGAATCTGCATAGAATCTCAGTAAAGTCATGACTACAAATGGGTTGCAGTGAAGAAATAACACAGTGCTTGGCTAAATGATTATTATGTCAATAGCAATAGGAGTGATAACTGCTTTTGAGCTGGAGTGACAGCATGATATATGTGACAAAATGCCATTTAGGAACACTGCCCAGGTGTTATCCGCAAGGAAGGTTCCATTTGGCTCTAGTGGCTTAAGGGCATCTAGAGAAACACAGATTACAAATTGAACAACCCATAGCCATATTATATTTATGCATGTGTGTAGCTGTTTTATTTATATGTGTAGTGCTATATTTGCTGTTGACTGTTGAAGACTTGGATGTTATTATTTTGCAATAATACAATAATTGCTAATTGAGAAAATCATAATGAAATTATTATATTATATGCATCACAGTAACAATTAAATTGGAGCTACACTTCATGCCTCTGGCATATTTGAGCAAACAAACCCCTCCTACGCACAAACTTGCTGTCATTTTTCTGGTCATATACTCACTCTATATCATCAACTGCCTCAACACATTCCACAGGACTGAAATGATGAGAGAGCATTAAAAAAACCCTACCAATCAGGACAATGAGAGGGAAGGTACCTGAAACTTTTACAAGCATGCTAAACAGCAGATTGGAAAACACTGGGGTCTTATTCTAATCTAACTATAATTTTTTGTGCTGGAGGTTAGCAGGTAACTCAGGTTGCTAGTTTTGTCAGGGAGCGAAACAAGACATGGGGGAGGGGAAGTATAGAAAAAATCCTCCTATGAAGTAAATATTAGCCCTCGAATTCTACAGATTGGGAAACGGAGCCACAAAGATGTTAGGTGACTTTCCTAAAGCCCCCCATGGAGGCTGTGGCATGACAAGAAAAGAACAGAGGGTTCCTGATTTCTCTCCTTCTCTGCTTATCCTTAAGACTGTACTTTCCTTTATGGGGATAATAGGTATTGTGATAACAGATACTGAGTCTGAGGACTGCAGAAGATCCACAAAGAGTTCACAGTGAGACTACTGATTACAAAGGAACACAGATAAACAGCAAAATGATCTTGCCTAGAAGCAGATAATACCTTTAAGAGGGCTGAAATCTGTATTAACAGACTATTTCTTCTGATTTCCATTTACACTACAGTACCAAGTAAGCTTTTGGCTAGTCCTTAGCTAAGATCCCTGAAAGTGCAAGAAATCAGTCATATCACATATTTATACAATAGATCTTCTGACAGTGAGTAGCAAATTTACATTCCCCTTACCTTGGCTTACCTGCAGGAATGTTCCTTTTAGGAAATTTGTGTGAGCACTGAGTAGAAAATTGTTCAAAAAGGTTAATTTTTACCCCGTTTTTAAATCTAAGATACAGTTACTTTATGTAAGTTTATACACATCAGAGTAGGTCTAGCCGAGGGGTTGGAAGGCTATACTGAATTACAACCCAGGCAACTCCAAAGACTTTGGAATATGCCCTAGACAAGCAAAGGGAAAAATGAGAAGTTTACACTTGGCAGGCTAGACCTGGCGCAAGGGCCAAAGGGTCCAATGATTATGCTTTTCTCAAATAAAGGAATTTGGAGCTCAGTTAAATGTTGGTGGTACATTACTGATGATGTCCAGACATTTAATGGTATGAGCTGTACCTGGAGCAGCGTCCTACATTCCAAAGCCCCAAATTCTTGTATAATCAGTAGGAAAGTACATTTGTTACTGCGCTCACCAGACCTATTCCATCTTTAATTTTCCAGTTTTTTTCCCCTTTAGTTTCTGTAATTTTTCTTTTAGATGTAATCCAGAATTACAAAATTTTCCCCAGTCACAGGGTGGAATACTGACATCATAATCTATGTCTATTTAATATCTATAATACATCTATATTTATTTAGTATATTCTGTTGCCATATATCCAATAAATATTCAGTCACCACATGTTCACCTACAGAAAAAATGTGAAGAGTCTACTAATAGAAAAATTTAGTGGTGTGTAATCTCTGTTGCTACTTTGGTGAATTTACTGAAATCAGACTATGGCTGGGAAGATGAGGCAACTCAGAGGTTCATCATCAGACCCATGGGTATGGCAATGGAATAAACCCATATCTTCACCATCCTCCAACCATCACATGGACAACAAACATCTTCTTCTAAAATCTTTTTCAGAGTCCAGAAGTGCCTTCAGGGGACCATCTCACTTCTCTGTTCACGAATGCCACAGTTCACAGCCTTAGGTGCCTAAAAGATAGGTTCCTACATCCATATTTACACACACACACACACATCACAAGTTCTGTTTTTGTGCTCCTTGCCCATAGCCAAAGATTCAGGCAGCGGAGTCCATCATTCAAGAGACAGTGCTGTGTATCATCATTCAGCATGCTGAAGGTGGTGGAGGGTGGGGGACGGTGGCATGGATCAATGTTCACGTCACATTCCCCGTCAGTACCCAGGCTGGTCCAAGCTCCAAGCAGCAGAGCAAATTCAGTGATGAATCCTCATGCCAAATGAGGCATGCTGCACATATGGTAAGAAGAAGCTTGCAGAGATACATTATACAACAGAGTTCAAAATTCCAGCGCCACCTTTGAAATTTTCTCCCGTTTCCAAAGCATCCAAAACTGAGTGCTCAAGTTCCCTGCAACACTCTTCCTCATCTAGTCCAGTCACAAGGAGCCACGACCATTTCTCCACTAATAGTTCAGAATCAGGCACATGCCTTTTATCTGGATAAAAAATAGGGATGTATAAGCTTGTGGCTAGGGCTGTAGAGAGAAGATTTCTGCTCCATTTATTAGTGAATCAGAGGAAGAGACAAAATGAGCAGACTTCCCTCATGTGTGTCGGTAACACTTCCCATGCTGGCATTAACATTTTTGGACATTTTGGTTAAAATTATCATGTAGTAGTAATCAATTGTTGTTCTCCTTATTGTATGACTAAAGGGCATCAGAACTGTATTTAACATGCCCCAAGCGAGGGCTTTCCCAAATCAAGATCTCAGTCTCGAATCACTGAATTGTGAGGTGCAATGGAGAGGACTCTGATTAAGGATCCTAAATGCCATTAGAGCTGTAATCACTAATAGCTGGGCTAGGTGGTGGTGGCTCCTTGTGACTGGACTAGATGAGGAAGAGTGGTAGCAGCAGCAAAAAGAAAAAAAAAAGAGAGATGACGGCGGAGAGGCAGCAAGGGATCTTCACTGGACCCAGGCAGAATTCCCCCTAACTTGAGGGGCTGAAGGTGAATGTGATTTACTACCCTCTCACAACAACCTGAGTGAGGTGCAGCAGAGAAAAGGGGCTTTTCTCTGCTGTACCTATTGCACCAATAAGACACACCCACTGATTGGATGCTCACCCCAGCAGGTGGGGAAACTGAGGTGAAAGATAGTACCAAAAGATACTCTGTGGGTGGGTGTTTTACTTATTATTTGAACACTGTTAAGTTATTGCTGCATTATTTTTCCAAATTGGTGCTGTCTCCTCTTCCCTTAACAACACTTTTCTTATATTATATGTTAACTCAGTGTCTATGAGGGGAAATTTTTGCCTGCTAAAGGTGCTCATGAGAGGTATATAGCTTTCCCATGTTTTGAATAGGGGCTCAACATATTTTGTTTTATAATTTGAAGAGGAACCCCTAGATATCAAATCAGGCCTTTTTTGCTGCAAACAATACAAGGTTGAAAGGTTACATATGAAGTCTCTACTTTCTTATTCTCTACTACAGACAGTCAAAAAATTTCTAACAAAATGTTTTTTTTTTTCCAGTGGACAATGCTGTTTTACTGAAATCCAAACTTTCTGCAGGAAAGTGTTGATTTCAACAAAATTTGTTTTGAAATGAGAAATCAAAAGGAAGCATTCTGTTAATGTTAACAATTCTGTTTGATAGTTTTAAATAGAGCATTTTGAGTTTTTGTTTCAAAATGACCTTCAAAGTGTTTCTTATTTTATATTATTTTTTTAAAAAAAACCCTTCAAAACAAAATGGTTCAGGTTTCTTTTTTCAAATGAAACATTTTGATTGACCCTAAACAAAACAAAATTGAAAATGTGTTTTGCAGGAAAATTTAAAATTTAATGTTTTTCAGAACAAAAACAAATTTAAAAATTGTGGAATTTTCCATGAAATAGAAATTCCAGTACATAGACAACACTAGTGTGCACTGTTTTATGCATTTTCTCATTTTGTGGAAACAAAACAAATCAAACAAACATCAAAAAACAACAAACACAATCTATCATTCCAATTACACACACTTTTTTTTTATTTTGCTATTAATCTGGAGTTGAATTTTACTTTTCAAATAATAAATCTCATTTTATCCCTGTAAAGTCTGATAATGTTTTGAGTGAACATTTTGAATTTATATTTCTTGAGAAAGAGTTGCATACTAATTATCTGCAACAGTTCTTCCCTTATTCAGCATTTATGCATACTATAGCTATGCCTTTATACTACCTAATGTCTAATTGATTATTAGTTAAGAGATCCTAATTCAGCAAAACAAAAGACTGGCACAAAGAATAACCTGTGGGATCATGCTCTTCTAATAACCAATTCATTTCCAGCAGCTCAAGCAACACAATAGAAGAAAATTGTATTGCTTTAAAAGAGCCTTTGGGCAAAATTCATTTTCCAGATTATGCATTTCCTGTATAAATTCTTCTTGAAGCATAACATTATTAGATTATAAAATGTATTTTGCTTACATTTACACTTTACCCTAAACTTAAGAGTGGACTTTCTGTTAATAGATTTACCACATATTAGTAAGTAAGTATGGAATAAGGTTTAAAAAGCACATTAAAATGTACCTAAAGCAAAAAACAACAAAGCCATTATAGCTATTTGCATTCAGCTGAATATCGTAAAATGCCTTCATAGTACAAATGAACATAACAGTACAGCCAAGAAGTTGAATACAGTTGATACTGCAACTGGCATTAAGGAAGTCCAGTAACTATGAGAAAGATGCTTCCCTAAGCACCACGTAATTTTTTAAAAAAACCCAAAACAACAACAAAAAACCCCTCTCCAAAACATTCTTAAAATAGTTGTTCAGTAACATCTATGACATTAGCATAACCCAGGATGGTATGACATGATATAACTATTTCATCAGAACATAAAACCACTTGTAATGCAGTTATCTCGAACTCATGTCAGTAACTCTTTTGTACCACACCATCATGTATAATCCAATTACAGAAATGAGTACATAGAATTTGAGTAACTGAATAATGAAAAATAGCATGAGAGCTTTGGTACCAAGAAAGCCTACCTTCAGAATGATTGTTTGCAGCTCAATGAATTTATTAGCCCTTCCATATTTCACCCACTGCCATAAAATGAAGGAGAATAAATAGATAAATGGGAAGAGAGAAGTAAAACAAAACAGTAAGCCAGACTTGATTGCATGTTGACACAAAGAGGACCAGAGTCTCAGATCCAAACTAAATCTCACAGGGCTGTGGGTGGAGCACTTTCTAACCTACTTGAGGGATCTCCTGTGAGTGTACAGTGACAGTACTACTAGACCATTTCCAGTGCTCCTTTGGTAGAAGGATGGAATTGCCTAATCAGATGCAAGCAAGATTCAGAGCAAGAAAATAGATTCCTGCTAACCCTTATAAAAATAATAATAATAAAAAGGTAGAGCAGTGAAAGGAAAAGATGCACCGAGTCCCATTCTTATCTTGCATAGAGTACTTTGAAGTGGTGTTCCACCATTGATATAAATAACATTATTCCTTATTTACACTAGAATAAAAGATCAGGCAGGCCTACGGTTTCTTGGAAGAGAGAGGAAAATAAAGAGAAAGAGAAGACAAAATTACTGATAGTTCTTCATTTGCAAATCTCATACTGATGAATTCTCAATGTACTCAGCCCACAGCTAGCATTAAGCTGTAAAATCATGCCTGAGAAATTGAGAGTTTAGGATGGAAAAGTATACATGCAAATAATTTATATGTTATTAATTATTGTATTTTATATTTTAATTATATTTCATTAGAAAAACAGTCTCAGCACATCAGAGTGGGTCAGGCTTTTGCTGAAAGCAGCCTCAATCCTTCTTGCAGCTACAATTCAGTAGACAACTTAAACACAAGGCTAACATTAAGCACATTAACACTCCTATTCGCTTCACTTAGCTTAGAATTAAGCTTGTGATTAAGCACCCTAATGAACCAAGGCCTGAAATAATTAATTTAATACCAGCTTTTGTATGCAACTTTTCATATGGACCAATAGCAAGATTCCCATGCTCTTGCCCACCCTGCTGTTTGTACTTTTTTCCATTCCCTCTTTGTGCTGTGGTCCACACAATGTTCCACTTCTGATATCTCTTCATTTTTGTCTGGGTTATATTTTGTAGATTCACTGTTTTGCACTTGACTATCAATAACACAACCTGTGTTCCATGCAGGTTTGTATGCAAGTTTTAGATTATTAGTAACCAAAAACAATGGATCAGAATGGAAGTTGTTATGTAATTTTAAACAGTGGCCCTCATTACAGCTCCTGTTATAATATAGATATAGATGGGAAGCATGATTTTTTTTTAATATTTTGGGAGATTCCTGAGATTCTATGTGCCATAAAACAGATGTGAAGAGTATTTGAGCTTTTTCAGTGACGCTTTAGACTCCATAATAATAAAGCCAATCAACAGGGCAGGTGGCCCAAGAACAAAATCTCAGAACTCTGTTTAGTGACTAAATCCTTTTTTTTATTGTTGTTACACCAAACACCTCTCTCCTTTTAATGATCAAGCCTGTAAGTTATTTTGTGAACAAATGAAGTTTTTCAACTTTGAAGAGAAAATGTTCTCATAGTATTCATTCAACCAATTTAGGAACGCTTGATGCACTAATTAACTACTATTTCTTTTCTATTTTCCTGGTAAATAACCTGTAAAGGTTTTCCAATTGCTCATTAAAACATATGATATCTGCTAATGTTTCTTGAAGGGGTTTTGCTCACCATCTGCATGGTGTAATAAATATTACACTGAAAATAAAGAATATATACAAACACTTTAAAATATGTTTGTGTGTGTGTTTGTGTGTGTGTGTGTGTGTGCGTGTGCGTGTGTGTGTGCACGTGTGCACAGTAGTGGTACAGCTTCAGGCAATGAAGTTTTTGTTTTTAAACGCAGAAAAAACTGCCATAGCAGAGGAGTAATAATTTGAATTTTTAAAACTAGAAAGGTCACACTGGTCACTATGATGAGACTGCAGAGGTACATCAGAGACCCAAAAATGTTAGAAAACACCTAGGAACTAGTTTATAACTGGGTTTGTTACTACAGCTATGGAGCTATTGGGTCTGGTTCTTACTCTCATTAACACTTCATTTGTTTAACTCAGGAATAACACCACTGAAGTCTACTTAGTTATAGTTCTGGGACACTATAATGAATGAAACATATTATTGAATGAAAACATCAGAGCTATTCCCCTTAGGCTTGACTAATTTTATGATCAACCCTGAGTAAGGACCAGTGCATAGCTGTTCTGTGCAGAGCAGACAGGAAATTATTTGTGATTTAGAGTCACAATTCCCCATCTTTTCCTACCTTGTTTTGTGGGTGGACTAAGTCATTTCATCTCTTTTCATGAACCAGCTTATTACCCCCTACTCCTGTTTGCCCAAACTATTACTCTTGCTAGTGCAGGAATCAGCAACGTTGGCACGTGAGACTGCGGGTTAAGCACCCTTAGCAGGCCCCACTGCTTTGTTAACCTGCCGTTTCACTGACTGTGGCTCCCAGTGGCCACGGTTCACCATCCTGGTCCAATGAGAGCTGCGGGAAGTGGTGCGGTGCTGGCTGCCACTTCCCGCAGCCCCCATTGGACCGAAATGGTGAACCGTGGCCAGTGGGAGCCACGATCAGCAAACCACCAGGTAAACAAACCGGCAGGGCCCACTAAAGGTGCTTACCCTGAGGTCCCATGTGACAAGGTTGCCGATTCCTGGACTAGAGAAGAAATCCAAGACTTCTCCAACTACACACCTTTTTCACTTCCTCCCTACATACTTACATGTGCATGTGTACATCTGTGTGTGTGTGTGCGCGCGCGTGCGCATGTGTGCACTTGAGATAAACCCCAATAAAAAGTAGTTTTAGGTAAAAACACTCAGGTTTGTATCAATCATACATCAGATGGAGAAGCTGTGTCCCCAGTGATTTATTCCTAACACTGCGTGGAGAGAAAAGGTAAAGTTACCACTGCTTTTGATTTTGAAACTGGGCATAACATTTGTAATAGCAGATTTTTTTTCGCTTTGTTTTTGTCTTTTTAAAGGAAGGTTTACATTGCACAAGTCATTTAGTAATAAATAGAAAACAAATATATTGTTCCACTAATTGCCACTCACACTGTGAGAGAGATGTTGGCTTTAATGTCTAACTGTGAAATTTCTGGATGCTGGTAGGCTGTGAACATTTCTAATGTCAAGCCAGACTTTCTTTTTACATTGTTTATTAGTTCATTTCTTTCCATAATATGATGAAGTATACTGTTCTACAAATATGTGCAATACACATTCCAATGGGCAAAATTGGTAGAGAAACAGTCTGAGCCTCGGGCACAGAATGAATAAGAGTTCTTAAGTCTCCTCCTTTCCCACATGCTTACACTCTCATTAAGCAGCACAAAGAAAAGGGAAGGGGTGGCAGTCTCTTTTCTAATTATCTTGTCCCACATCAATACACAGTAATTAGCTCTGACCTCATTTTTTTGCTTCCATTGTTTCCAAATGCTAAATGCCTCACATTCAATTTCATTATATTCATCGCTCTTAAAATGGTTACAAATGAAGTAGATTTTAAATATGCATATTCAGGCTTAGTCTTTGGTTTGCTTATGAAAGTAACCAGGCGTTGCACCAGAGGTAGCAAAAGCTCTTTGACATATCATTTCACTCTCATAGTAGACATTTGCCAAATAGTGCCAAAATCGTTCAGTCCCCGTTTAAGAGTGTAAGTCACTTTTTATCCTACGTGGCTTGTCTCTACCTATTTGAAATAATGGAAAGTTATGGATATATGCCAATTTCTTCTCCTACTGTCAGAATGGGGGCCTGCAGTTCTGCTCGCCCAGTCATCAGAGAGCCAAGGAGCACAGCTGGGACACAGAAGAACCAACTGATTGGATAAGGCTGTCAGGTGGCTTGCTATTAAGCCTAGCAACTGCAGAAGATCAGTGGCTGTTCAATGCATATTGCCTGTGTGTTATCAGCATCCCTGCTTCTTCCTCATTGCAGCCCTGCTCCTGCCTTGGAACCATCCCTGCTCTTGTCTTCTCTGATCTAAGGTTTCCAACCCTCTGGGATTGTCCTGGAGTCTCCAGAAATTAAAGATTAATCTTTAATTAAAAATTATATCGTGTGATGAAACTCCAGGAATACGTCCAACCAAAATTGGTAACCCACCCTATCTCTGGCTCCAGATTACCCAGCCCTGACCCTGGGCTCTGATTCTTGGCTCTGATTTAGTTTTGATCTGTGGCTCTGGCATTCAGTCTCTGAGTTTGGCTTTGATCTTTGGCTCCAATCCCTGGCTCTGACTTTGTCTTGATGTTAGGCTTTGGGATTTGGACTCTGACCACTAGGCCTGACCAGCTATGAGCCAGTCTCTTTGCACATACAAAATTATCCAGTTTGTTAAAGAAATAGGAGGAGGCAACTCAGAAACTAGTGGTACATTTTATACTGAGCAGTAATCTGCCCCTTCTTGTTGAAGAAATGTCAGCCTGCCATTTTTTTACTTTAAAGAAACAGTAGTAATAACTGCAAACTCTACACTAAGTGAAACATTTGACAGCAAAGAATGTGAGAGTTGGATTGTGAGATTGAAAGCAAAATTGAAATAATTATTTTGATAGAGTAGAGAGATAGCAGGATATTTAGAAGTATATTTCTAGTGGGGGGAAGCACTGCAGGCTATCTACTAGGACAAAGAAATCTCAGCAAAAGAGATTTCTGAGTTAGAGTTTTCAAAAGTTTCACAAAATAAATCCCTGCTATAACCTTCTAAATGGCAACTGGGTACCCAAAGCAACAGAGCCAACAACTACAAAAAAACACATAGAAATAGTCAGGCATCCATGAGTCCAGGGAACATGAGTCGGATTCACAGTGGGGTCTACTTTACATTTAAATTATTTAATTAAAAAATATTTTAAATGCCAGGTTAAAATACATTCAAATATATGTAATTATCAAGAAAAATAGAATGGTTTTGCCAATTTCTTCTACCATCCTGACTCTCCATAATGGAAATGATGGTTACGAGCTGATGGTTACGAGCACAAGATTTGTTCCCCTAAACAACTCCGCACTCTATGTAGACGTGCACACAAAGTATAAACCAGGTCCCATGGAAGTCAACAGGAGTTTTGCCATTTACTTCAGTGGGATCAGGATTTCAGCCTAATGCTTTTCTTTGACTGGCTATAGGCCTGCTTGAGGGTATGGAATCCTTTCAGATACATATATTTCTTTATTCCTCTTCCGTTCCTCCTGCCATATCTCCTTCTGCAAGATGATGCTACGGTACTTCACCATATAATGTCAACATCACCTAGAATTCCTGAGCTTCTGTCTTACTCTTACTTACTTTATTTTGTTTATGATTAAAAATTAACAAATACGTTCCTGCATGGCTGCAGGAAGTATGCAAATAGTGTCCTGCCAGCAGAGAGATAATGTTGGCAACAGCTTTGCCCTTTATACAAGAAAACACTTGAGCTGTTGATTGATTTTTTTCAAGATCAGTAATACTCAAAGTACTTAGTATTCTGTAAAGACACATTTCATCATGATCTAATGTCCCTTTTGCTCCTTGTAGATAACCAGGAACAGCACAGAAAATCGTGCATTCACTGAAGAATGTGCAATCAAATGAGTAAGGACTCAAAGTGGAATTTTGTATACATTTCCTTTTCGTACCAGTATTCACTGATCAGCATTTTCCACCAATGTGGGTAATTGACAGCCCATTTTTAATACCAGACTCCTGATGAGAGCTGATCAGGAAATAGCTTTTCATCCATATATATTTGATAATATTCATTTGGATAATATCAAAGTGTTTCTTTTCAGTTTTGACCATTTTTATTTAGGTTTCCATTCTTGGGATTGCCACTATGACAGTATGGTTCCTATTTGTTCTGTATACGGACCACAACAGTAGCTACACAGTTGGGTTGGGGAGAGGAGATCAGAAATCTAAGCTACAGGACTTAGGTGATGCAAGGCCTATGAGTCCTACATGTGGCTGTTGAAGAGAGGCAGATGCCGGTGGCGGGCCATAAGCACCATAGGTTTTAATCATGTCTGCTTCCTTCCCCATGTCTATCATATAGAATATATTGGAGCAAGCCTATGGCTGAGGATATGGATCTGTGGGTAAACCTTTGTGCAATGGGCTTACAAGAGAGAGTAACTCAACAAGGTGTTTGCAGTTGGCCTCTAGTTGGATGTAATTTTTTTCTTGGCACAGCAGACAGGGCATGTGCTGGGATTAGTTTTGCTTGGGCTAGTTCCGAATGGTACACTCTAGACATCACTGTTATCCACCTATGGGTGAGCAACCCAGGAACATGCCACCGGGTCCAACAGATATGAAAGACTAAGTGGGATACTGGACTGTTGGTAGACATTTTTCCCAGTGGTGGGATAGCATGGTTGGAGATATTAGCCTGCAGCCTTTAGCAGACTGCAGTACACCCACAAAAAAGAAGGATAGAACCTGGAGAAAGTTCAAATGGAAAGGATTGGCAGGGCTATAGTCCTGAGGTGACTCTGTTGTTCAGCTGCACTCTGGGCTGATTTTGTCAGGGGGGTGGAGTATACCTCTCTGATATAGGTGCCTATTTGTTCCTGGATTATCTTGGTATCAGGCTGGCCTAACTTTTACATAGCTCATGAAGAATGGGGTGGAGGCAACCAAGCTGACGTTTGCACCTCCTTGAGGCAGGTACCTAGTGCAGGAACTTGCTGATTTACATTGCAAATCCAAAAAAGTAACAGTGGACATCTTGTGGATATCTCCTTCTAGATGGGATTGTCATATTTAACTCCCTGAGGTAAATGCTGGAGCACTACCCTGGGAGGAATTTCCAACAATGTGCTTGGTACTAGAGCTGGCTAGGAGTCAAGGTCCCCTCTTCTCTTACCTCCAAAAGGGAGAGGTATGCTAGTGAGTGACTGAAAAGGCCCAGAGACCCTCCTAGTGCGGCAATTAGTTCCCCCTGCAATGGGAGCCCTCACAAATTGGCAAAAGAACAATGAGATGCAAGTGACTGAGCTGGGCTGTGCTCCAACAGTAACCCTGGATGTAAACTACAAAGTTAAGTCAGCTTAATTCCATCCTTCATGGTTGTGAAAAATTTCACAGCCTGTGTGATTGTAAATAAGCTGAGCTAAGCCCTAATGTAGGCACTACTAGGTTGATGGAAGAATTGACCTCGCTGCTTTCTCTTGGAGAAGTGAATTTACTGTAGTGGTGGAAGAATCCTTTCTGTCACTGTAGACGTGTATACAGTACAGCAGTGCAGCTGTGCTGCTGCACTGTTTCCAGTGTAGACATAGCCTTAGTAACTGGGCATATTTTAGCATTTGCAGCAATAGTGCAGAGGAAATGCGAGGATATCATTTTGTTACCAGTATTCCTAATACAAAAAAAGTCAGGCTAATGCTATTTATTGTTCCCTATCATATACGTGTGTGATCTTAAATTGGCAGTGCAATATTTAAGAAACAGAAAAGCTGATGGAAGAGGAAAGACCTAGACAGACACAGAAATTATTTTGCATGCCTTGTGGTACAGCAGGTTAATACCCTGGCAAAGTAATCTGTCAGAAAATGTCAAACACCTCACTCAGATAAACAACATTTGGATAAATGTTATCTCTAGCCCCTCCCCACTTTTGATTTATAACTTATAAAACAAAGAAGTGATTAAAATGGACAAGATTTTCATAATAGCTCTAAGTAAAGTGGGTAGGACAAAGCATTTAAGATTCCCACTCAAGTACTCTAGACTTGCTGCTGAACGTATAAATAACTGTGATTACAAATAATAACAAATAAGATATGCAGTTATACTGACTAGGATAAAATTACAAGGCCTATCAATCTTCATGCTTTAGGGCATAAGCTGATCACCAGGTGTGCTCCACAAGCAATTTCCTTCCATGGTGTTAGATTACACAGCTAGGTAGATTATGTGTTTTTATGCCTTTTTGTGAAGCATCCAACATTGACCAATGTCAGAGATAAGGTATAAGACTAAATGGGCCATTGCTCTGCCATGCTATGACAATTCCTATATTTGTTATCTTAGGTTTATATTAAAACTCCTCTGTCAGATGATGTTTGCAGTAAGAAAGGTTGAGCTCAATACCTAGAGATTCCTCTTAATGTTACAAAATAGAGCAGGTTTGAGCCCTCACCTAGATTTTTGTGTGAATGAAAACCAGCCGCCTGGACACCTATAAGAGACAATACTTCCCCATTTGCACTCACTGAGTCTGTGTTTAACAAAAGAACACTCTTTATTAAAAGGAAGGCGAGCTCAGCATTAATTTGGTAAATCTGCAATGAAGATTCAGAAGCCTGGAAGCCATAAGTAAATACCTGTCCCACATTATGCAGGGCAGTGTCCTTTATCTCAGTTTTCCATCTTGAAGCATGAAAGTATGACACAAATGTTGTTTTAACACACCACTCCCTTTCCCTTTCTGCACTCAGTATGCTGTCCAAAGTCAGCATGTAGAATGCGTTCAAGTGGATCCAGTTTGCATCCTGGGGAGAGTAGACCAATCAATGCCACCCTTCTGTTGCCATCACTGCTGTCACTGTTATCTTTAAATAAGATGAGGAATACTTGTGGCACTTTAGAGACTAACCAGTGTATTTCAGCATAAGCTTTCATGGGCTATAGCCCACTTCATCGGATGCATAGAATGGAACACACAGAAGTAAGATGCATTTATATACACAGAAAGCAAAAAAAAGTTGTAAATTATCATGCCAATTCTAAGAAGCTGTTTAATTTGGATGGGCCATTATCAGCAGGAGAAAAAAAAACCCTTTTGTAGTGATAAGAACCTGTAAAAGAGACTTAACTAGGAAAATGCATTCAATTAGTATAATGACAAAGCCATTCATAGTCCCTGTTTAACCCTTGGTTGATAGTGTCCAATTTGCAAATTAATTCCAGTTCCTCAGCTTCTCCCTGGCCATTCTATTAAAGACGTGAAGGTATCAGTTTTAAAACAGAAAAAACTTCCAAAACTCCAACGAGACTCCAACAAGAAGCTGAGGAACTGGCATTAATTTGCAAATTGGACACTATCAACTCTTTTACAATTGTTCTTATCAACTGTCAGACATAGATCCACTAAATTTTCACTACAAAAGGCTTTTTTCTTTCTCCTGCTCATAATGGCCCATCCAAATTAAACAGCCTGCTAGAATTGGTATGGTAATTTGCAACTTTTGTTGCTTTCTGTGTATATAAATGCATCTTACTTCTGTGTGTTCCATTCTATGCATCCAATGAAGTGGGCTATAGCCCACGAAAGCTTATGCTGAAATACACTGGTTAGTCTCTAAGGTGCCACAAGTATTCCTCATTTTATTTACAGATACAGGTTAACATGGCTGCTAATCTTAAAACTGTTATCTTTATCTCTGCTTGCCACTTGTGTCACCTTTGCTGCTGCTCACTGTTGCCTCTGCCACCGCTTTCCTTTTGCTGATGCCTCTGCTTCTACTCTGATGCTCTGTTCTGATGTTCTGCGATTTAGGCCAGTTCCTTTGTACCCTATTCAGCTAACGTCACAAAGCAGAAGTTAATAGGAAGTTCTATAATATTATATATGTAATTCACCAACCCTAAAAAGTAATATGAAACCACCAAAGAGGCCGGTGGCACTTTAAAGAGTAACAGATTTATTTGGGTATATGCTTCCGTGGGTAAAAAACCCACTTCTTCAGATGCATGGAGTGAAAATTACAGATGCATGCATTGTTATACTGACACATGAAGAGAAGGGAGTTACCTCACAGTCTGAGAACCTGTGTTGACAGGGCCAACACAATCAGGGTGGATGTAGTCCACTCCCAATAACTGATGAGGAGATGTCAATTCCAGGAGAGGAAAAGTTGCTTTTGTAATGATCCAGCCACTCACAGTGCCTATTCAAGCCCAAATTATTGGTGTTAAATTTGCAAATGAATTTTAGTTCTGCAGTTTCTCTTTGAAATCTGTCTCAGAAGTGTTTTTTGTTTGTTTGTTTGTTTGTTTTTTCCCAAGTAGGCCTACTTTTAAATTATAGAACATCCAGGAAGATTGAAGTGCTCTCCTTCTGGCTTTTGTGTTACCAGTCCTGATGTCTGATTTGTGTCCAGTTATTCTTTTACATAGAGACTGTCTGGTTTGGCCAAAGTACATGGCAGTGGGGCATTGCTGGCACAAGATGGCATATATTACATTAGTAGATGTGCCGGTGAATGAGTCCTTGATAGTGTGGCTGATGTGGCTGGATCCTCTGATGGTTTTGCTAGAGTAGATACAGGGACAGAGTAGGCAACAACATTTGTTACAAGGTTTGGTTCCTGAGTTAGTGTTTCTGTGTAGTTGTGTGTGGTTGCTGGTGAGTATTTGCTTAAGCAAGGACTGGACTGCCACCAAAAGTCTGTAAAAGTGAGAAATCGTTGTCCAGGATAGGTTGTAGATTGTTGATGATGTGCTGGATTGGTTTTAGTTGGGGGCTGTATGTGATGTCCAGAGGCATTCTGTTATTTTCCTTGTTGGCAACTGAATTTGCTCCAATCCCTCAGAAAGAGACAAACACCTACAAGATCTTTATCAAGAATTCTTAAAACTACAGTACTTACCTGAGGAAATGAGGAAACAGATTGACAGAGTGAGACAGGTACCCAGAAGTCACCTATTACAGGACAGGCCCAACAAGAGGTAGAAGCTATGTTGGTAGGTGACTATCTCCCGCCAACATAAAATGGTGTAGATAACACTGTAGGTCAATGTAACCTATGTTACTCAGAGGGGGTCGTTTTTCACACCCGTGAGTAATATAAGGTACATTGACTTAAGCGATAGTGTAGGCAAGCCCTAAGTGTCCTCAGGTGAGTTAGCTTAGTATGCTTCCAAAGTGTTGCTAATGCAAAAAAAAGACACTTTATAGGCCTGTTTACACAGACCTGGAGTTCAGATTCTGGGAGTGTGATCTGCAGCATCGCTCTAGAACAGGGATCGGCAACCTTGGCACGCGGCCCCCCAGGGTAAGCACCCTTGGTGGGCCTGGCCGGTTTGTTTACCTGCCGAGTCCACAAGTTTGGCCAATCGAGGCTCCCACTGGCCGCGGTTCACCGCTCCGGTCCAATGATTCTTGCAGGAAGCAATGCGGTTCTGTGGTGTAACTCCCCATGTAAGATGCTGTGGGCATGAACTTAAAGGTATATAGATCATGTTAACTTAGTCTTGTTTAAAGAAGATTATTTTAATGCTAACTAGGCACCTTTTATTTTGCATCATTAGCTAGCCTTGGGTATCCTATATGTGTAGGACTCTTAGCAGATAAAGCCCCAATTAGCATTTAAAGCTTCCCTTCCCTGGCACAGACCAAAATGTGCTGCCGCCATCTCTCTCTTCCCTGGGGTGACTCATTGCTCAAGTGCAACTGTTGCACTTGCAGAGGTTCTGCAAGTGCAACATTAGTGAGCACTATGTTGTGCCATAATGGAGATATTGATCTCTTTCTAGCTACTTACAGTTACTGATGTGGCCCAGGATGGGTCTGTAGCCAATATTTCATTAGGGTGAGAAATAATCACAAGACAGAGGACTCAGAGCACATGCTCTAATACCAGACAAAAGGAGAGTTTAAAATGATATGTATTTACACTATTTCAGAATTATATATATGTGTTGTTTTCTTCTGCTCACACACTCAGGTGAACACCAAGTCCTGCAGCTTCTGTCTTGACACCATTTTAAAAAATACAACCTTTTATTTTTGCCCTGATAGCTATAAAATGTGCCCATGCTATCACTGGTAACAAGCTAGCTGCATCTTTGTCCCTTCTCACAGCCTTACCGACTGCCCCCTTGCAGGTGTCAGGCTTCAAACCTTCTCTCCTGGGAAGGAATGCTCACTCTTAGACTGGTAGCTGGGTTACAGCTCCCTGGGTACCAACCATGACTATTTCAGCAGCTCCAGCTGAGGTTTGGACACTGCAGGAGTTTCCCTTGAGGAACTTGCAACAGTAGCTGATTAAAGTGACTCAAACATAACTTTAATGTGATTTGTGCTGGATGGTTTAGACAGAACAAATCCTGAATCTTGGCAGGGGGTTATTTTAGATGACCCTTGCCTTCCCTTCTAACCGTATAATTCTATGAAACATGTTTTTCACCCAAATACAGAAAGCAGACTGGGCCACAGTATAAAACAGAAGAGTCCCCCGCCCCGCACATTTCATTACCTAAGCTTAACCTCTCTAGCCATAGCTCTTGCAGGCCTGGCTTATTCCTCATCTCTGAGTTCAGAGGAACATCCTGAACTGTTTGCAGCATGGTGTTGCTGAGGCCTGATCTACATGGAGGGAAGGAAGGGGGATGTCAACCTAAGATACGCAACTTTAGCTATGCGAATAGCTTAGCTGAAGTTGGCATGTCTTTGGTCAACTTACCTGGCCATCCACACAGTGGCGAGTCGACCACTGCTGCTCTCCCATTGACTCCGCTTCTGCCTGTCACCGAGGTGGAGTACAGGAGTCAACGGATAGCATGCTCAGGGATCGATTTATCACATCTACACTAGTCACAATAAATCAGTCCCCGATAAATCAATCACTGCCTGCTAATCCGGCGGGTAGTGTAGCCGTACCCTGAGTCTTCCCAACCTGTCGGTTTTATCACTGATACCCTAAGCAGCCTCTGGCAGCTCACCAAAAAAGTACAAACAATCTCTTTTTCTTCAGGGTAGCCTCTATAAGGGTAAAACACCTTAGCCTATTGTTATTTTAACTCCTTTGCAGATATGTAGTCTTTTCTTGCTCACTTCTTTACCACCCCTCTTGCAGAGTCCTCTGGTTCAATTCTATGCATTCAGACGGACAGCAATACAACACTGAACGGGGAAACCAAGTCACCCTTATTTTTCATAAAAATAATACAGATATGCTAGCTCCCAGTTTCTCACACATGCCCGCTCTGGTCATTTCCCACTTCACTTCCTGCAATCTCCTCCTCTCTGGCCTCCCTAAAACTCCAGCTGAATTCGTTCAGCCCAGCCAAACTGCAGTTAGAAATTTCATTCCTTCACTCCCTTCTTTGAAATCTTCAATGGGCCCCCATCTTACAATATTAGTAGTAATGTTTTTTTGTTGTTATTTTTGTATTGGGGAAACTCTTAGAGACCCCAGTCAGGGACTTGGGCCCCACTGAGCAAGGCATTCTATGCAGATATAACAATATATGGTCCTTACCCTAGAGAGTTGTAACTTAAGAAAGAGGTAATCGCTGAAGCCCTTGATAACTGTGGACAAAATTAGCTCCGATAATGCCTCCCAATCTGCTTATCCATAGGTTGGAAACCAACTCTGTGGGAAAAAAATACTGGGTGCTCAGCACCCACTGGTGGCCCTGCCGATCAGCTTCTCCCCCACCCTCCCACAATCAGCTGTTCAGTGGCATGCAGGCAGCACTGGAGGAGGGGGTTGAGCAAGGGTAAGGCATGCTGTGGGGAGAGGGCATAACAGGTCAGGAAGAGGCATAGCGGCGTGGACCTTTAGGGGAAGGGGTGGAGTGGTGGTGGGGCATGGAGCGGAGCAGGTATCAAGCACCCCAGGGAAACGACAAAGTCAGTGCCAGTGTTGGAAACTAAAAATGTACAGAAGGAGTACACTGGGAGTCGAGATAGGGCATTTCTAATCTGACCACCTTCACAGACGTGAACAGTGTCCATTTTTTATTGTTGTATTCCTCTCCCTTTTAAGATAAATAAAAATTAGGACCTAGATATTACAGAATTCAGCACTCTAAAATATAGTAGTTACAGACTGATAAATAAGATTATGAATGAAAAAGATTGTTCTCAAGAAATCAATGAGCCAGATTTTTACACATCATGTATTGCTGTAAGACAACTTGTGTAAAGACAAATTTAACCCTTTCTGACTGAGAAAGGAATAAATAATCATTACACTGTTTTATCTTCTTGAAAAGGAGGGAACAAACTGAACTGAGAAAGGAATTTGCCTTTTATAGCATGTTTTAGACCTCAGAAACTCATTGTGTTTAGGAAAAGTCATTTCAAGGTTGTCTTCTCTTTCAGCAGAAAATAAGACATTTTAAGATGCTTTTAAAGAAAGTTAGCTTAAAATATTTTGCTTTATATCATGCTAAATACACTTTCAGATAGCAATAGAAGAGAGAGAAGTGTTTTCTCTTTTTGTCTTTGTTAGTAAATTTGCACAGATCTTTGGTTCTTCCCATTTTATTAAAACAGTCATCATTCTGATGACTTCCCAACCCTAGGAGCTTTTCTTTCTTAATCCAGTCTTGTGCCAGCTATTGGTTTTCCTTTTAGAGTCTGTTACTAAACTGGATTTTATTGAGAAAGAAGATATTATAGCCTCCTACAGATCCTAAAATATGCATGTTAACAGCTTTCTAAAAAAGCATGCAGCCATTATATGATGCAAAAAGATGGAGTACAATCATCACACTCAAATACCCATAAATATCCCTTTCTAACAAACAGTACTAACTAAGATTGAACTAAAGGGAACCATTTCCTATTTTTAAAAGGCTAAATAGGAATTAAACCCAAATGAATCATATTCCCAAGATAGAAACATTTCATACTTCAGAATGCAGCAAATGCAGCCTCAGAGAATTTTAAACATTACCATTCTCAAGGCATTTGTAACTAAACAAGAACATAGTACAATTTGGTAATGATTTGCTGATAGAAACACCTATATTTTTGTAGTCAGTATTGCACTCTAGTGTATAGTCCTCGGTGTTGGGCTGTCTTTCTAATCTACATTGGAAAAGTATTGACACTGTGTCACTTTGTGTTGGTCTTAAAAAACAGTTTAAAAAAGCAAGTGATAAGTATATACAGTTCTGCTAAAGATATTCTGTAAATAATGTTTCAGACTTGCAGTCAGTTCTCTGGCAAAACTCCTATTTACTTCATTAGAAACTTTCCTTAAGTAAAGTCAAGGACCAGGGCTTGATTCAGCTGCCATAGAAATTAATAGGACTTTTCCTCCAAGCTTTTTTGGGAGTTGGATCAGGCACTAAATTGGCAAAATAATAGATATGATTAATCTTGCTCTATAGAATAAACCTGTTTTATTATCATTACATGTTATTTGTACTATTGTAGGACCTAGGAACAAGCACAGAACGAAAAGACAATTCCTGTTCCATACTTTTGCTTAGGCTCAATGATCATAACCAGAACTCAGTCATGTTAATGTAAATCTGAAAAAATGCCACTGACTTCAACTGAGATTTTTTAGATTTACACAATGTAAATTACATTAGATCCGGAACCCTCAGAAGACAGGTCCAATACTGTTAAAAAAAATCTGTTTCCATTTAGCTATCTGAAATCACTGGGGACTTATTTTGTTATTAGTGTCATCTAAACTATATCACCTTGAATAGTCTCTCAAATATATGTTAATGACTTCATGATAAACAATCTGTTCTATCTTGTATTTATCTGTGACACTTTGGGCAAGTTTCCCAGTCCTAAAGAAGAGTCTGAGAGCTCATCTTTCTCACCAGCAGAAGTTGGTCCAGTAAAATATATTACCTCAGCCACTTGTCACTAATATCTTGAAAATGACATGGCTACAATACTGCATACAGCTCTACACAATAGCGTCCAACCAACTAAGGTGAGGTTTGACAGGTCTAAAAGTTAGTGTTCCTAACTCTTTTATGAGTTGAGATAGAAACAGGGCAGAATGTTCATAGAAGAGTAGAGTTACTGGTGTAGCAAGTTCCACTCTTCTTGTATCTCTTGCCAACAGAAGCTGCAGCCCATCAGTGGTCTGTCTTGTATTGTGACTCACCCTCCAGCCAGGTCACTTCTGAGGTAAACAAAGAGTCCAATAAACTAAACTCAAACATAACTCTTCATCCCTAACCAGCATCTATAGACTCTTTACCTCTTTGTGGTCTTTGCAGATTTCTCATTCTTCTCCTGTGCAAAGAGTGGCCTTGCAGGGTTTTCCCAGAAGACCTGGCTCCAAACTCAACATCCTTATCATCCTTATTTCCCTTGTATCAGGGAGTTTCTGCAACACCTTTCCCAGTGGCCTGTAGGGCAACACAGGCCCTCTTTATTTCCTGGGTTCCTCTCTGTTCCCTGGACTTCTTCCTGCCTTAGCCTTTCTTCAGGCACCTTTCCACAGCCCATTTCTGTGCTTACTCTACATCTGCCTCTTTCTAGGCCTTTCCTCTACTCTTCTGCAGCCAGAGAGGGACTGTGAAGTTCTTTCCATCTTTTCTTGTGATCTTCCTCTCATCTGAGCATCTTCCCCCAGTTAGGCTTGGCCCATTCTCCAGGTGCACTAATTGAACTCTCTTAGTTAAAAGTTAAGTTTTTCATTATGCATCATAGTTCTTTAATAGTTGTCCATTACGTTGTCCATTTAATACCTAATGTCCATTAGGTATTAAAATACCTAATCTATCTTGGTTTTGGAGTGGCCTCTTTTGCCCATTCTCTGCAGTTACTGATCGACCTTTCACATTCTCTCCCATAATTTTTCAACCAGCTCTACGTATACCACTTTAAGAATTAATGAATTAATAGATATGCTAGTAAGGCAATCTAATAGTGTTGTGATATTAAAACTGTGATGCAGTATTAAATGAGTAGATTGGAAGCATCTCTTTGTTGAATCTCTAGTGTATTTCACTAAAAACAGATAAATAAAATGATTAAAATGGGGGGGGTAGTTTTAGATTAGGTTTTTTTCATTTTTCTTCTATTAATATTCATTTTGTCAACAGTTTATTTGAAAAATCAACATTCAAAAGTTTTTGATTAGTTCTAGTGATGGGGACAATGAATCATTACTAGCTACACAGATAAACAAGCTAGCATTTGGTAAAATAAAAGGAAGGAAGGAAGGAAGGAAGGAAGGAACGAAAGAAGGAAAACCCTACAAAGTAAATAAAGTATCTTACAGGATTAATATATTTCACAATCCATGCTGAAAAACTGCATTACCTGCACTGAAGGACTGGATCTACAGTTTATTGCTATGAAGTACCAGAATAAAAGAAAGTGCTCACCCTGCTTAGCCTAATTGTGGTGGGAAATGGACAATTATTTCAAGAAATGATAGAACCAGATAAAACGTGTGATCATACATTTAAATAAACTTTGAAGACATTTTGTAAAACCACTTAGATTCGAAGCCTTTGGAAATGGCAGCAAGACTCAGATTCCATAAGCATTCCCTAGATTTCCTAGGAAGGAGAGAGCAGCGGCGCTTACATAGCAGAGATAAGAAAGTTCACAGAATACTGTGATTTAATAGACATTTTATAGGACTCTTTTTGTGAGATAGATTTGTTTGTGGCTTATGGAATGGATATAACTGAAAAGGGATACTGTCAGAAGCTCAGCTCATAAGAGAGTAAGGTTGGAATGGTTGTTGCCACTACAGATATACTGAAACTATTGGGCAGATCCCAGACAACTGACTGTGCAGAAGTTTATTTTTTAAAAAATATATATAAGCTTTGTGCTTCAGACAGAGGTTACAGATGCAACAATGTAGTATATAAATAAGTGCTCAGATACCAAATTGTATGGAGGGCGGGTAGAGAAGGTCTGTGCCTCCCCAAACAGTCTGGCACCAACCCCTATCTGACCCCTTCCCGCTTTCTGACCCCTGAATGCCCCCCTCAGAAACCTAACCCATCCAACCCCCCACCCTCCCACCCCGCTCCTTGTCTTCTGATTACACTGGTCTACAATTTTTTAGAAGTCGTCTGCTTCAGAGATAAAATGTGATATTTATTATGTATTTTGATGTGCTGAATTCAAATATGACAATTAAAACAACTGATTGGCTACTGTTTCTAAGATATTTAAGTTTTTACATTTTATGTCTATGTATATTGTGTTGATAGTAGAGTTTTAATCATAAATTGTAAACCTAGGTCTTTTCATGTGTTTATGGTTGCTTTACATGATAATATTTCACCTGTCCTGTTTATGTAACACTTTAAAAATCAGCAAAAGGGTTATATAAATAAAATGTATTATGAAACAAAAGGTAAAAAACTATTATGTACATAGTTTAGTTCTATTCAGTGTCTACTCGGCGCTTCTTGGCTTGTCTCTTGTATTCATTAAATGGAGCATCTCTTGTCACTGTCCAGCAATAGTCTGCAAGCATTGATGGGCTCCATTTGCCCTGATAGCGTTTCTCCATTGTTGCAATGTCCTGGTGAAATCGCTCGCCGTGCTCGTCGCTCACTGCTCCGCAGTTTGATGGAAAAAAATCTAGATGAGAGTGCAAAAAATGTATCTTTAGTGACATGTTGCAACCAAGGCTTTTGTATGCCTTGAGGAGGTTTTCCACCAACAACCTGTAGTTGTCTGCCTTGTTGTTTCCGAGAAAATGTCTTGCCACTGACTGGAAGGCTTTCCATGCCGTCTTTTCCTTGCCACGCAGTGCATGGTCACATGCATCATCTTGAAGAAGTTCACGAATCTGAGGACCAACAAAGACACCTCCCTTTATCTTAGCTTCACTTAACCTTGGAAATTTTCCATGGAGGTACTTGAAAGCTGCTTGTGTTTTACCAATGGCCTTGACAAAGTTCATCAGACCCAGCCTGATGTGTAAGGGTGGTAACAAAATCTTCCTTGATTCAACAAGTGGTGGATGCTGAACACTTTTCCTCCCAGGCTCCAATGACTGTCGGAGTTGCCAATCTTTCTTGATGGAGTGGGAATGTTTTGCACGACTATCCCATTCAGAGAGAAAACAGCAGTACTTTGTGTATCCAGTCTGCAGACCAAGCAAGAGAGCAACAACCTTCAATTTGCCACAAAGCTGCCACTCATGTTGGTCATAGTTTATGTACCTCAAAAGTTGTTTCATGTTGTCATAGGTTTCCTTCAGATGGACTGCATGACCAACTGGAATTGATGGCAAAACATTGCCATTATGCAGCAAAACAGCTTTAAGACTCGTCTTCGATGAATCAATGAAGAGTCTCCACTCATCTGGATCGTGAATGATGTTGAGGGCTGCCATCATACCATCAATGTTGTTGCAGGCTACAAGATCACCTTCCATGAAGAAGAAA
This sequence comes from Dermatemys mawii, assembly GCA_007922305.1. Taxonomy (NCBI): domain Eukaryota; kingdom Metazoa; phylum Chordata; order Testudines; family Dermatemydidae; genus Dermatemys; species Dermatemys mawii. Next base: position 44,762,239 of record ML677348.1, on the reverse strand, counting down.
GGGACAAGATCCTTTTGACGGTCACGGAACATGGAAACCCTAACATCACCTGCCAGGAGATTCCACTGCTGTAGTCTGGAGCCCAACAGCTCTGCCTTACTCTCGGGTAGTTCCAAATCCCTGACAAGGTCATTCAGTTCAGCTTGTGTTATGAGGTGTGGTTCAGAGGAGAAAGATGGGAGAAAATTTGGGTCCTGTCACATTGGTGGTTCAGGACCAGAAGTTTCATCCTCTTCCTCGTCTGACTCAAGTGAGAATGATTCTGGTGCATCAGGAACTGGCAGTCCTTCTCCGTGCGGTATTGGGCGTATAGCTGATGGAATGTTTGGATAATGCACAGTCCACTTTTTCTTCTTTGACACACCTTTCCCAACTGGAGGCACCGTGCAGAAGTAACAATTGCTGGTATGATCTGTTGGCTCTCTCCAAATCATTGGCACTGCAAAAGGCATAGATTTCCTTTTCCTGTTCAACCACTGGCCAAGATTTGTTGCACAAGTGTTGCAGCATATGTGTGGGGCCCACCTCTTGTCCTGAGCTCCAATTTTGCAGCCAAAATAAAGGTGATAGGCTATCTTAACCATAGTGGTTATACTGCGCTTTTGTGATGCAAAAGTCACTTCACCACAAACACAGCAGAAGTTATCTGCACTGTTCACACAAGTACGAGGCATCTCTGCCCACTTTGGCTAAACAGAAATGTGTCCCTTTGCAAAATCAAACACTGACAAATAAGAGAGCATGACACTGTATGATTTCTAGAGCTGATATAGGGCAATTTGTTCAGCAGAGTGATGTAAGCTTTGTTATGATTGCATCATCCATGACTTCTAGGAATAACATGATGCAATTCATATCATGTATGACGCAATACCAGCTTCAGATTGCATCATTCCTTGTTTTGCCTAAAAAGCAAGTACTGTCCAAACCCAGTCATAGATTTATTCATAGATCCAGTCAAAGATGTATTTTAGTCATTTCTGGTTTAAATTGAGATCCCTTCCTTTTATAACTCACTTATCCTCTGCCATTCCCATGTCAAGGGTCGTATATACTGACCCAATAGCATATCTTGAAAACTAGAGCCAATCAACAATTTGAAGCATCATTTTCATTCTCAATGACCCAGAATTAGTAAAGTTTGACTACATTTATTTCAGAAGCATTTTGGCTGTAGAGCAGTGTTACCCCCCGCCCAGAGACCCCCACCCCCAACTGCCCCTCCAGGACCACACACACTATCCAACCCTTCTGTCCCCTGACTGCCCCAACTCCTATCCCCACCCATGCCCTCTGACTGCCCCCAGGACTCCCATGCCTATTTAAAACCCCCATTCCCTGTGCCTTGAATGTCCCACCAGAACCTATGCCTCATCCAACCACCGCATTTCTTGTCCCCTGTTTGCTGCCCAGGGACTTCCTGCCCCTTATCCATGCTCCCCGCCCTCATATCACGCTGCTCAGAGCAGCATGTCTGGCAGCCATGCAGTCCAGCCAAAGCCAAACACTGCCCCATAGAAGTGCACAGCCCCGTCCCCCAGAGCGCTGGTGGCATGGCAAGGTGAGGCTGTGGGAGCGTGTCACAGGGTCCAGGCTGCCCTGTGTTCTCTCTGCCCTCAATAAAGGTCTTGACACTGTTTTAGTGCTGCCCCAAGTGCCCTTTATTTACAATGTTCTCTTTATGGCTTTAGTGAAACAATCCATGCACCCCACAAAAACAGTCCATGCACCCCACAATCCCCTCTCAACAGTGACCACACTGTCCTGGTCCATCAGCCTCTCAGCCCCTGAGGTGCCTTCCTCACAGCATGGAGACAGCTTTGCAGCCTTCCTCTCACTGCCTGCCTAGGTCCTCGCCCTGCTGACCATGAGTCAGCGTTTTTATAATGGCCTCCTGCTCTCAGCCGCAGCTGTGGCCCTTTAGCGCAGTTGAGCTCTGTGATTTAACCCTGGCTAGGGCGTTCAGTTGTGCCTTCTTGCAGCTAGGGCCAGCCCCTGCACCAGAGGCCTCCTGTCTGCAAGCAGGGTTTACCTCTGAGAGGCAGGGCAATCTAGGGGCTTTTACCCTTGCCCTGCCAGAGGGAGGAAGAACAGCAGGGGAGGGAGTGGGGGTTGTGTCCCTGGCCAGGAGCTCAGGGGCTGGGCAGGACAGCCCTGCGGGCCATAGTTTGCCCACCCCTGCATTAGCCCTTTTGGCCACAGTGTCAAACTGGGTCTGATCTAACACTGAAAAGTTACATTGGCATAGCTATGGACAGCACTAGGTGGATGGAAGAATTCTTCCATCAACTGAATATCTGCCTCTCTGGGAGGTGGATTAACTACAGACAAGGCAGAACTCCTCTCATCTGATCCCACTGAAAACACACCTATTTGATGGTTATTCCGTTTACAATCATATTTTGAGAGCTAGACATTATCCAGCTTTTAATCCATGTAATGTGCACCATGTCAACTGTATACCTCCCTGGGTTTTTTTTAATCCAAATGTTATGCAGCACAAAGTCAAATGCCTTATACAAGTCTAAGGATAGTAAATTCTGCCTATCAGCATCCCTTGATTGCCTGCAAAAAGTTCCCATTGTCTGGCAGTTGCCAATAAATGGAGAGCAGCATTGTGAACAAGGAAAGAAAGTCTGGGATGTTGTTTCTCTGGTTGCAGCCTTACAAACCTTGGATAGGGTAACAGCAGAGAGGTGGGATGCAGCCAAAATCTGGGGCTTTCTGTAGGGAGTGCGGTTACTAAGGGGCCCAAAGAATTGCACAATACCTCTCTCTGCACTCACTGCAGGGCTCAGCATGTGGCTGGGTTTCCCTTCCCGAGGAGGGCACAGCCCAGATTGTGCAAGGAAAGGTACCCAGTACTGTCAACCCCAAATCTTAAGAGAAAAATCATGAGATTATATAATGATAAAAGATTTGGTGACTTTTATATTTGCCTTCTGTTTTTTGAGTCTTTAGGGTTCACTGGAGTCACATTTTGAAGTTTTCTCTGTAGCCACAAGAGTTAAAAACTTATTTTCCCTTTAAGAATGAAGGCTGAAATAATCACATATCCACTTGACTCCAGGAGCTGAAGGTTTAAGGAAAACAATAATTATGATGCTCATGACAAAATCATGAGAAATGGCAACACTGGTATCACACAACTCTGGCATCCATGCTGCAGACCCATCAACACTGCTGCCCTGCCGGCAGCCTCCGCTCCTATGTGATCCATGTGCACAGGTAGATTTGTGGGGCTGCAGCCCCTGAAGGAAGTGCTAGAAACATGCTGGTTTTCAGGGCTTCATCCAAGGAAAAAACACTCCAACACTTCCTTTCCTGGCTGCAGCCTTGCAAATTTGCCTATAGCTGAAGCTTTTCTTCCAACAAATATGTTTAATAAGTGTCATGTCATTGCCAGAATCCAAATCCCATTAATATTAAAGTCAATGGAATGGGATTGGTTCCTGCCAAAATGTTGGTATTAACAGGAACTTGTTAATATCCAGGTTGCTATTAAACATAGTCAATTGCATATTACATCAACAGTATTCATTGGGTCAGGGTCCTATATTCTGTATGTTTCCAAGGAAGTCCATAACAGGACTATAGCCCACAAAAACTTATGCTGAAATAAATTGTTTAGTTTCTAAGGTGCCATAAGTATTCCTCATTCTCTTTAGGGATACAGACTAACACGGCTGCTAATCTTAAACACAGCACAGTTTTGGCACTGTACAATATTAAAAATAAATAACTAATAATGAAATAGTGTTTTTGCTTCCTGTATGAGATGATATAGAATAATCTATGCATTTTGCTAAAAAACCTCACTTTTAGCTAAGCCATACTGTACACAGAAAGCATGAGTCTGGGAATCTGTACTGTTTGGATAATGAAAGCATGCAAGTGGGTCAGGAATTAAGTACAGAGGCATCTGTCAGCCCCTGCAATACTACAGAACAATATTCCAAATTCTGAAGAGCAACAGTTGAGACTGCTGCAAACAGAGTCAGGGCTCTGTACAAATTCTTCAACTAATGATTATGAAAAAAGGAAATGAGCTGTTATATGAATAACATTTTTATGAGAAGGGCTCTAATGAAATTTTCTCATGTTAGCTCAAACACCTGCTGAGAATCTTCTAGTTCTCTAAGGGATAGATTGAGTCCCACATATGTGAAGATACAATGACCCTAGATCAGGCATCGGCAACCTTGGCACGCGGGACCGCAGGGTAAGCACCCTTAGCAGGCCCACCAGTTTGTTTACCTGGCGGTTCACCGATCGTAGATCCCACTGGCCGCAGTTAGCTGTCCTGGTCCAATGGGGGCTGCAGGAAGCGGTACAGTGTAGAGCGCTTTGGGTTATTAAACCCAGTCTTCAGAGAGCACAGTAGGGAAGCACCGCAGTCTGTCCACACTGAGAGCTGCAAGTTCACTGGTGTGGCCACATTTGCAGCACTTGAAGCTGCATTGGGACTGGTGCATTGTGGGCAGCTGTCCCAGTGTTCAAGTGGCTGCAACATGCTTTTCAGATGGAATGTGACAGGAAGAGTGTTGTGTGTATGTGGGGGGAGAGAGAGTGGGTTTTTGGAGTGCTGACAGTGGGTTAGCCTGGTGTCTTGTAAGTTCTGATGCCTCTATCCCCCGCACCTCTCTCTCACTCACTCAGTGAAAGTTTGCTTTGTCTCAGAGCAGATAAGCCGCTTGTCAGAAATAGAGCTTTGAAAGGGCATTTCTGCATTCCTGAAGCCGATTTCACAGCAATGAGAAGAGTGGACATTTACTTAAGGGGATTATGGGGCATTTCTGGAGGTCAATCAGAGCGCAGTAATGCAGCGCCTCATTCACACTGACACTGGAGCATGTCACCCAATACACATTGATATTAATACTCTCGCTGAGGTGGAGTACCAGGAGTGCTCTAGCCAGGGCACTCCACATGCCTCGCCAGTGTGGACAGGGAGTGAGGTACAGTGCTCTGGGTGGCTTTATTGTGGTATAACTTGTAAATGTAGCCAAGAACTAATGGCATTGCCTCTTTTTGTATTGCTGCAGCAATAGTTGCAGCCATAAAAATTAGGACAAAAAGACTGAGTGCTTTGACTCAGCCTACCATACAGAATGAATTGTGATCTGAAGCAGTTTTCACAGCTGTCTACTGAAACCTAGTTTAGTTAACACATGGAATAGACCAGTTCCAGCCTTTGTTACTGTAGCATGACTTCTGTGATAAAAGGTACATTCTGAAGTTGATTCTGTGACCACAGAATTGCAGTGATTACATGGCCATGGTAATAGGTAACACTCAGAGGCTGTAAGTATTTGTGTTTCTGCCAATCAGGTTGTGGCAATATTAAATTATCTTTAAAAGCTTTCTTGTGTTAACTTTCAGGAAACTTGTTTTTATGAATTTCATCTTAAGCCAACTATGTGACAGTATAAAGTACATCTTCAGATCCATCACAAGGAGAGAAACATCAGTGTGTACTATGACTGCTTATTAATAAGGATTATGAAAATTACTTGATAAGAATTTCTGCAGATGTTAACAAATTAGACCCAAGCAGAAGGAAATGTAATGGATGCTTGTAGTTGGGCAATCATTATTCTTCAAATGTAATGTTCTCCTTAGACTAAAGTAATGTTTTGGCATGATAGTACCATAATTAATTAGAAGTTGTATTGGATTTGCACATAGTATCATTAGACTCAAATGTTCATTTATATTCCAGCAACACAGCCTCATCCAAAAACACGAAGCTTAGTTCTGCACATTAGCTTATAGAGCAATTCCATGTCTCTTTCCCTTTCTCTCTCAGACTCACGCAGTGAGTGTGTCTCCATCTGCATTTTCAGGAGGACAAATGTATCCAGTCTGTATTGCTCAAATTTGCTAAAGTAAGAACATTTTGAAGAAAAAGAAAGATATGATTAAGCTAATGTTAAAATAAAGACTATTTCATTTAAAACATAGACTAGGATGGAGTAAAAATAAGTCTCAATTAAGTGTTGGCAAGTGCTAAAATACTTCTATCATGAAGTCTTGCAGTTTATGAAGCTGTGATTCTTGTAGTTACACATCATAATGGATTAATTATTTGATTTTCTGACACTTAACAATTAATTACCAGAATTTTTACATGGCAGAACCAATAAAGATGGTAAATTATTGGTAAAATGGGGAAATTACAGCTCTTATAACTTACTCTCTTATAATTTTTTTACAGTGAATGGTCACAGAGATTGTTGTTTTAAACGTCAATTTGAGATAATTGACAGCTACGGACCTGAATGAGAGGAAAAACTGAACAATTCTTTAAATAGAAAGGGAATTGGTAAATCCTAATTTTTAAATGACAGCCCAGTGCTTCTTATTTAAAAATACATTCTGAAGTGGAAATTGTAGAATATGTACAATATTGAAAAGGTTGTATTTAGGACTGTCAGGCGATTAAAAAAATTAATCGTGATTAATCACACTGTTAATAATAGAATACCATTTATTTAAACATTTTTGGATGTTTTCTACATTTTCAAATATATTGATTTCAATTACAACACAGAATATAAAACATATTCTATATCTATTTTTATCACAAATATTTGCACTGTAAAAAAACCCCAAAGAAATATTATATTTCAATTCACCTAATACAAGTATTGTAGTACAATCTCTTTATAATGAAAATTGAACTTACAAATGTAAAATTATGTACAAAAAATAACTGCATTCAAAAATAAAACAATATAAAACTTTAGAACCTACAAGTCCACTCAGTTCTACTTATGCCAATTGTTCAGACAAACAAGACTGATAACAATTTGCAGGCAATAATGCTGCCAATATCTTGTTTACAATGTCAGCTGAAAGTGAGAACAGGCGTTCACATGGCATTTTTGTAGCCAACATCATAAGATATTTATGTACCAGACGCACTAAGGCAGGGATCGGCAACCTTGGCACACAGCATCACAGGGTAAGCACTCTTAGCAGGCCCCGCCGGTTTGCTTACTTGCCGGTTCACCAATCGCGGCCCCCACTGGCTGCATTTCGCTGTCCCGGTCCATTTTCTCCCCAAGGAGTTCAGTCACATATTTAATTAATTAATAATTAATTAATATTTAATTAATGTATTATTTTTATAATGAGCATCATCAGCAGGGAAGCAAGTCCTCTAGAATGGTGGGTGAAGCATGCTGGAGCATACGAATGGTTATCATATCTGGTATGTAAATACTTTGAAATGCCAGCTACAAAAGTGTCATGCGAACACCTATTCTCACTTTCAGGTGACAGTGTAAAAAAGAATCAGGGAGCAGTATCTCCCATACATGTTAACAAACTTGTTTGTCTTAGCAATTGGCTGAACAAGAAGTAGGACTGAGTAGACTTGTAGGCGCTAAAGTTTTACACTGTTTTGTTTTTGAGTGCAGTTATGTAACAAAAAAATCTAAATTTGTAAGTTACACTTTCACAATAGATTACATGACACTACTTTTATGAGATGAATTGAAAAATACTATTTCTTTTGTTTATTTTATCAATTGGTATTCTATTGTTTAACAGTGTGGTTTATTGCAGTTATTTAATTATTTATTTTTAGTTAATCACATGAGTTGTATTACTTTTCTTTGAGGATTACAATACTTTTAATTCAGGTCATCTCATCTGTCTCCACAGACTGAGCAGATGAAAATCCATTGGATCGGAACATGGGAAGGGGAAGTGCTGTCTGTGTGTAGCTGAACTGGCACAACTTTTGTATGTAGACATGTCTGTGCACTGTAAGCTCTTTAGAGCAGGGACAATCTGTGTTTGTAGAGTGCTTAGTATAATGGAATTCTGAGTTCAGTTGAGTGCTCTAGATGCTACCAAAGTACAAACAGAAGTAACAGAGCTTCATTTATTTATTTCATTTACTTTATGTAGTTCCTGAAGGGATAGTCCAACTGCCTTCTATATTACTTTTGCTGAGTGGCAGGTGTACTCTCTGGATCCCTGCAGGAGCAGAAGAAAATGAATCTTTTATTCTTCACATTTTGGAAAAAGTGATATTAACCTTAGGTAAGTGTTGTGGGAATTTTTTTTGTTTGTGTTGTTTGTTTGTTTCTTCAAATGCCTTTGAGGCAGCTCCTACTGATACAAAGTAATTGGGACTAAATCTAATCAATTTAGTAAAATTACCTACATTTTATAGGACTACATGGAGAATCCCTTCTCAAGCACATTAAAGGAGGTAAAAACGTTCATGAAGGGCAGGACAAGACGTATAGGTGGAAAAGAACAGACAACAACAGATTGCTATTGTTTGAGTATATGTAATGGGTTTGAAAACATTACGTCAACTGTTATTCACATCAGGAAATTAAAAAGAATGCAGCATTGTTCAAAGTGCTCCTGAGGAAAACTGCAGTTTTAGGAAAGCTGACATGAAAAGTTCATGCATAACCCAACCATCAGTGTGGATGATGCATTTACCCCTCTCACTGACCCACAGAGGATAAAGCTCCCATTATAGGATTTAGTTCTTTAGCTCAAGCTATAGAGGCTGCCAGTTTTAGCTCTGGACATCTGTAGTTCACAACTAAAATATGCACTCTAATTAGTCAGATCACTGCATGATAGTAAGTGCCACTATCAGAGCCAGGCCATGAAAGGATATCAGATGCAAGGCAATAAAGGTACAGAAGTGATGAATGTGAGGATAAAGACCTCTCCCAATTCCCAATCCAGTTACTGCATGAAGAGCAGACTGTGGGAGATACTCTGAACAATTTAAACCACTCAAGAGAGTGAAAGTGATACATAATGTGTAGTTAGCATATCTGCACTCACGGTGTGTATGTTCAATGTCAGAATGTCAGAAAAGTGGGATTAGGGCAAAATTTTCAAAACTGCCTAATCTCCATTTTCAAAAGTAATTTAGACATGTATGGACCTAAAGCTTACTGAAACTCAATGAGAATTAGATCCCTAAATAGCTATGTGATGTTTGAAAAAGAGATGTGGGCCCCTAGATCACTTAGCACTTTTGAAAATCTTACCTATTGTGTCAAATTCAAAGTCTTCATGTTAATCTTCAAAACCATTCATGGAACTGGCCGAAAATACATCTGAGAACACCTGCCTCTGTACCAACTAGCTCCTTAAACAGTTATGTTCATCAGCAACTATGATAGCCTGAACAGTGAAACTTATGCGATTTAGACATAGGGCTTTCTCGGCACTAGGACCAAGATTTTTGAATATATCCACGGAATAGATAAGAATGACCACAAATCTTACTAGAGTCAATGTAAAAATCACTTCATGGACTTCGGCTATGTGTGTGCTACAACATTTTGTTGGCATAACTAATGTTTGCTGAACTGATGTTACTATGCTGACCAAAAAATGCCTTCTCCAGGTACACTGAATGCTGCTCTGTTGGTACTTGGGGATCTGTCCCATAATGTCTAAGATGTACCTCCTTTTTTATTAGAGAACTATTTTTTTCACTGACTTTTTATAAATATACAAATACAGCATTATATCATCAAAAATATGATTTAGTGAAGCTTTTGTTTAACAACTTTTCTTTGTTCTTCGCTAGCTTTCTGTTATTGTCTGCTGCTTCTGTACAGAGCTTTTCTTGTTGAAGGTATGTTTAATTCTTTTCACTTTGATCAGGCCCATTCGTTTTACTGTAATAAAGAAGGTAACTACATTACTAACTTCAGCCTTTATCAGTGGCTGCGGCTCCAGTTATAGATGCATGCACTTGACTACAAAACAATTCTTCATCAATTCAGGTAATGCAAACACATGGGGGTTGAACTAAAAAACCTGGAGATGCTAATAGGCTGGAGACAAGGAAAGGACTCACTGAAGCTTACAGTTTGCTCAGCTGAAAATAGTGAGAATAAATCAAGGAGAAGGGGGGAGGTAATGTTTTCAGAAAGTCATTATTCCTTCTATCATGGCCTCCTCCTGCTCATAATGTTATCTGTACATCTCAAGAGCCTTTCAAGGTACAGTAGCAGAAACTCCAGAAGGATAAACATCAGGAAGAAATATTAAGAGGTGGGAGGGTGATGGGAGGAATGCTTGTCTGACAGCAATTCCATTCAACCTTTTAAAAAACTCCAAAGCAATTTTAAGATAGTCATTCACTTGAAGAGTTAGGAACCTACATTACATGATAATGTTAATAAACACTTTACAAAAGAGTAGAGGAAGCCTAGAAAGTAAAGTCTGACAGATATAGGAACAGCCTTAGAGTCAGAAGAAACTGCACTTAATATCGTTTGATTGTCAGATAAATATGGCCATGGAAATAAAAATGCTAATCACTAAGGGACCATATAAAATGAGAAAATGACTCTATAACTTACTTTTACAAAACTACAAAGAACAAATGTTATCTATAATCATGTTTAAATTCTGATAGATTGTGGTCCCACTCAGCTACTAGTCAAGGACCCATTATATTAGGAGCTGTACATACATGCAATAAAAGATTGTCTGCCCAAAGAACTTACAATCTTTATATTAACTAGCATGCAGATATACAATTAGCATATAAATGAATTGTGGAGAATAGCGGTCAGATTCTTCATCCTCAACCTGATCCTTAGTTCAGCTCAGGCTGTGTGAAGGAGTCATCTTCTGTCCACAATTCACTAGCAGAAAGTTCTCCCAGTGTGGGGAAACTCTCAGCTCATGTGAAGGCACCAGAGCTGGCTCCTGTTCCAACCAAACCTATTAAACTTGCATAGGGAGCATGTCAGAGGTGAGGAGAGAGGGAATATTTATGGGTATGTTAAAAAGGGTAGTGAGTAGGACAGAGTTCCACCTTACTGATTGTCAGCCAGCATACACCTGTCATTAGAGCAACCCCTGGGTTGCTCTAACTCAGGGGTCTCAAATATGCGGCCCGCAAAGCCCTTCCCTGCGGCCCGCCAAGCTCCCTGGCACCCCTCCGCACCATAGCAGTTTCCGGGAGGGGCCAGAAGCGGAGGCTTCTCTGCTGCCTGGCTGGGCCGTAGCCGATCCCCAGCTACCAGGCACTGCTGCTGCAGCTTCAATGAATGAGCTGGGGCAGTGCTTCGCAGGAGCCCTCTGCAGCGGTGGCCAGGAGCCGTAAGCCAGGCTCCCCACTACCCTCCCGCCTCCCTGTGCTGGAGGCTTACCGTTCCTGGCCGCCACTGCAGAGGGCTCCTGCGAAGCGCCGCCCCAGCTCATTCATTGAGACCGCAGCAGCAGCTCCTGGAAGCCAGGGCTCGGCAGTGGCCCAGCCAGGGCACGTCGCAAGAGCCCTCTGTTGGTAGTGCCTAGAACTTTCCAGGAGGGAGCAGGGAGCTGCGAGCTCAGAGGAGGTGGCAGGACAGGGGCGGGACCAAATGGAAGGAGTGGAGTAGGGACAGGGCCGTGGGCAGTGACGGGGGGCGTGTCAGTGATGCGGCCTTCAAGCCAGTGCACTCGTCCTCATGTGGCCCTCGTGGTCATTTGAGTTTGAGACCCCTGCTCTAACTCATGCTGCCAGGGCAAGAACAGGCCGGCTCAGACTAGCACACAGAACTGGGGAGAAGTCACTTCCTCCACAGCCAGTTCCCCCACAGCCCATCTTTTCTGCACTGAGTGGACCTCAGGTACAGGAGTGAATCAAGGCCTTTACGTACAATTTGATATAAAACTTTATTAGATTTTAAGGAATGATCAGAAAAAAGCAGTTTGGACCAGATATAATAAATGTGATAAATGTGATCAGTATACATCCAAAAAAAATATTTTCTTTCTCTAGTTCTACTACAAGCCATTTCTGCCTCCACCCTCCTTAAAAAAGAGGCTGTGGCAATCTTCTGCTCCTTTCAGTCACAAACCAGTCTGTAAGAAGCTGTGAACTTAACTACTGAGCCTTAGCACCAGTCAAAGTATATTTTGATTCATTCAGCAGCTGAACATTATATTGTAGTGTGTGAAGATCCCATCACACAACTCTTATTAATGGGAGATCTGTGACTTTGGTTTCACATAGTGTTTCAATCTGAAATGTGACCTTCACAATATGTCTTTACTTAGACTGTATTGGAAAGATATGGAATGTGCTCAAACCAAATAATCCAACGATTTACAATATTTCCCTTTGGTGATCGCACTGCAGGCATATGAAGCAACTCTCCTCATGAGGGTTAATATCAAAGAAGGATTCACAAATATAGTCTTTTGCTGGGTGGCTGTTTTACAAGATGTTACTAGTCACTTCAATTTAATGCATTTTAAACCACCTCAGTATTCTGGCATTGCCTAAGTGTCTGAATTTTTAACTAAAAACAAACAAACAAACAAAAACAATTCCAGACCTCTGGCTCTGTATATTTGCATGTCAGTGACATTGGCAGCATATTTGCCAACTAATATAACAAGGAGATAATGTGACTGTACAGATGTTGTGTACTGAGAATCACTGAGTATGGATTTCTTACAGGGATAAAGTAAGCTAAAAATCACATTTTGATCTGAACATAATGTACCTGCAATTTTAAAAAGGATTAAAAATGAAGAGTAGTGACAAAATATTTCCCCCAGCACATATTGCTTACTTTTCATATTTGACAATGCTCTGTGAGTCAGACTAACTTCTGTGTTGCTAATAAGTTTCACTTACTACTTTTGTATACTAATGGGTGAATGTTATAAGTGAACAGGGGCCTTACAAACGGTCCACAAGAATTATGTCATTACATTCATGAAGGGGGATACAGTCTATTCATGGTGGTGATCTGCTTTGGACCAGCAACTAAAAGGGCTCAATCCTACTTTTCTGAGCAACTAGTACTCTCAGAGTTTTGTCTGTATAAGATATAAAGGGCTGAACCCCAAATGCTTTACATGTTATTAAACAAAGAATGAAGCTTCTAAGAAAAGTGTTAAAGTTCAAAACTCAGGAATACTGCTCTCTCTAGCAGCTCAAAACCTACCTATTACAGACAAACACATTGTTCAGCTTTAACCCTATTTTCATGGAATTTGATTAGCTTCTGAGGAAATGGCTCAGGAGTTCTTAACTTACACTTTAAAAGTGACCCCAAACATTCACAACCACACAACTCACATGGACTGCATAGACTGTATGCACACATTCTATGCTGTCTGTCTTTGTGTATGTCTAGACTTGGAGCTACAGGTAAAATTTCCTAGAGTGGGCTACACAGAGTACAAGGTAGTTAGAAATGCAGGTGCTATGGCCATAGGATTAATATTTTATAATCGTTATAGTGTGTTCATAAACGTACTTCAAGGTGCCTCTAGAAACTAAGATAAAAATGAAATTCACTTAGTTTCACTGTAGTCATAAGGATGCATTTATTTTCCTGAAGCAGAGATTTGTCATGAATTCAAATGTTCCATCCCTTCCCCTAGAGAACACATATGTCACCGCCATGCTGCCTCTGCCCACTGAGGGAATAATAATTTTTAATAAGACTAACTGTTACAAAATGACAGTTTAATTTGCATGTGAAAGGTACTGCTCTGAGCAGAATTATAAGGTGCGATCATGTTCACAGATATCAAAGGAAACAACAACTCAGAAAACAATTAAAGTCTCATTGTTTAGACAATGTCTTCAGAAGACTACTAAACTGCACAGGTGGATGCAGTATGACTGGCTTGCAGCTGAAAAGGAGCACTAATTAGGAGACCGAATATGGCAACGATAACTCTATAGTAGCAACTGTTATTTGAAAGAAATCCTATTGTCACATTCTGTAAAAAATAAGGTGTACTTACACATTTACATTTTTCTAGCCAGTTGGGAAATAGTTCTGCCACATCCAGAAAAATATGGCTGTGCCAGATGTGATTCATCATAATCCACTTTCACTGTGAATCAAGAAGTATTTTAATCTTGGATTCTACATATTGTATGATATGGAGTGTGAGAAAAAAAATGTGCCTAACCAAAGGCAAGACACAATGAAAACAGTGTTAACTTTTGTTATGTGTGAGAGGTTTTGTTCTGCCTTTTGCCATGAACAGATTTATTTATTTATTTAACTATAATAAATAACATATAACTATAACAAATTTATTTATTTAGCTATAAACATCTCTATAGCACTCTCAGCTGAAGAGGTTGGATGTCAAAATCCTAGTATGGGAGGCAATGTCTGAAGAGAATTTACCTGTGAACTGTGCCTGGCTCTGCAGAATGCAGTAGAATTAGTACTTGATGTAACTGGAGATAGGACTGGATGGATGGATGGCATGTAATGGAGGCTGGAGCAGGGGGGAGGGGGCATTAAGACTCCCCAAACCTCACACTGCCATGTGGGGAGCAGTGTCAGATTACTGCATGAGCCCCAGAAAGATCTCCCACAGCCACAGTCCTGGGGCTGGAGAAGCTCTCCATGGTGGGGTCACGGAGATTTTCTGGTTTCAGTGGGGGAAAGGGCATGGAAAGAAGCAAGCGGACGGGTCTCAGGGGAAGGGGCAGATTGGGGGATGGCTTTGAGCAGAATAGGACTGGAACTATGGGGGAAGGGGATTCATGGGGTGGGGCCATGGGTGGGGCCATGGGATACTGCCATAGTCATGGTGCACAGGTGTGACAACAGCAAGTGGTCAAGGCATCTGCCATAAGAGGCAGGGCTTTGGTCAGAAGAGGCGGAGCAGGGTCTAGCCTCCCCCAGTGGAAGCTTCACCTGCCTCGCCATGATTGTATGGATTAGTAGGAAGCTGTGAAGATCCACATATCCAAAAAAGCAATTTTAAGACTCACCAAGTCTCACTCATTCAGCAAGTTACACATTAGAAGTTACACAATGGAAGGGTGGACACTGTATACAATTTCCATGCCCCTTGTCTGACCTTGTCTGACCAGAATCTTCTTCAGAGCCTTCAGTCCTTCCCAAGTAGAAACACAGCCAAATACAGAGCAGCAACAAAGCTCTTGGGCTCTACGTTTCCAAAACTTCCTGGTAGGGCATATTTTCCCAAAGCATCATGAGATCCAAGATCTGATAAAATATGATGACCCCTTACTGTCTACAGCAATTGACACTCTGGCCCAAAGTCCTTTATTTTCACATCACCTGCACAGATCACTGTAGTTCTCTGATCACCACAGTAACTAAAACAAGAAGACGGAAGACTGAAGTGCCAAGTAAAGCATGTTGAAGCAGACAGCAGTGTACCAATTATCCTCTTTGACAAAATGGATTCTGTCCTGCAGATTAGATGTACTAAAGCTGCTGAAAGAAGTCTGTGCTTTCATTTGGAATCTAGACATATGCTTCTGATAGCTGATCAAAGCCTGCAGGGAATGCTTTGGCTAACAGCCATCTTGAAAACTCCTTTTAAAAAGAAACTAGATACCAACAACCACATCAATTACTGCCTGATCCCATGCCCCTGCCTCCTGCACAAAATTATTAAGAAGATGGTAGGGAACTGTTTCCAGCCACACCTGATGTCTGTCAATGTGCTCGACTCCCACCGAGCCAGGCCTTAGGCCAGATCATGTCACTTGTCACACTGATGGATGAACTCATAACAGTGGCTACAGGTGAAGCTACACTGCTGATACTACACAATCAGCTGCTGTTGACACTGCTGTTTAGGTAGTATTGCTGATCCATATATATGTGCTGACAGCAGTTAATGAAAGTGTGTTAGACTGTCTGTGCTCATTACTTTCCAACAGCTCCCAAAGGGTCATGAAAAGCAACTTCTCCACCTCCCCCAAGAGCTCTGATAAGTGGAACCCCACAGGTCACAAACCCATAACAATTTTTATTAAAAAAATACATATCTGACCATCAGGGACTATCATGCTATGATACAGGCTACAATGCCAGCAATACACTGATGACACATAACCTTCTTTGCATAAAGAAGAGACAGTATCTCACTGTGCAGAGGAAATTAGAGCCTGAATGAAAAACTGCCATAAAGCTGAACTTATAAACAAACTGAAATGATGCTAATCTGAAGAAACACTTAGAGGAATTTGTGAGCCACACCACTTCCCCATCAGTCAAGATCATTTATCTATCAGCAGTGTGAAGCCAGGAGACTATGGTGGAATGTTATGGGTCCTTGACACTTTACTAGCAGCTCATTAAAGGAATTTTTGTTTCTTCTGTGGATAGCAAGTGGAGCTTTTGTGGAGGAAACAACAGTTGATGCATAAAGTGCTTACTCCTCTCCTCAACTGGAGAAGCCTAGAAGAGCATTTGATGTCAGTGCAGTGGATCTCTATTCCCATCTAAATCCTTTTGCAGATTCTGTTAAGTTTACAAAGCTCTTAATGGGATAGCCTGATGCTATCTCTGGGAATTCTTTTACTTCTTTCAGAATTTGCCATAGTTTAATAGGGTTCCTAGGATGCAACCTGGACTGTAGGGCCACTGAGCTCTCCAAACACACCAATCTGAATTGCCTCTCATATTGTGATATTTCAGTAACACATATAGCAATACTTCACAATTTCACGTACAATGATAGTTCACACAATCCAATTAGATATTAATGCTCAGCAGATCAAGACTCTTCAAATGATACCTCAAAAGGTATGCTTTGTACAAAACATATCATAATCATATCACAGTGGTGAATATGCTACTTGAGGTACAGAGGATCACACAAAACAGCTACAGTCAGTCACACAGTACATTACTGTAGTATATTGTCACAAAAAACAATAACAAGGAATCAGTGGTACCTTAAAGACTAACAGATTTATTTGGGCATAAGCTCTTGTCAGTAAAAATCCATTTCTTCAGATGCATAAATATACTGACATATGAAGAGAAGGAAGTTACCTTACAAGTGGTGAACCAGTGTTGACAGGGCCCATTCAATCAGGATGGATGTGGTCCACTTGCAATAATTGATGAGGAAATGTCAATACCAAGAGGTGTCAGTTATTGGGAGTGGACCACATCCACCCTTACTGAATCACCAGAGGGCATTTATCGTCAGGGATCTCTCACATGATGCAGGCATAGTCAGGTTCTCATGCTTAGAGTCTTTAGAAGCCATCTTGTTATGTAACTAATAAAGAGCGTTGTGATTTAAACTTTATATCCCTGGTCTCAGTCTGAGTTCCTGATGTATAGAGGCTGCAGTTTATAAAAAGATACTCTTGGGTGCCAATTGCAACTAGTGTAGCTCAGCTATAAGCTCAAAAGAGCCAAGGGTAGGCTTAAAGCTTTGAAACACTTTCTCAAAAAAGATCAGGATGTCTTTAGTCTATACCACATTCCATATGACAAACTGGATTTTTTAATTAATAATGTGTGTTATTACAAACCATTAATTTATTATACCTTTCATACAAGTAGCAGAGAGATTGGTGCTAGCGAATGTCAAAGCCCAGTAGCTAAATGGCAGGGTAGGTATGCCAATGGCTGTCAGTTTGTTTCTCACTGTAGCGCTGGCAAGCCAGATGCTAGCTCTCGACATAATGTACCCCTGTGTCTACTCCCAACACCCTGTTGTAATAATCTTTGTACAAAGTGTGCTGTGTAAGGAATCATCTGAAAACTCATAATTTGCTGTTCAATACTGTCCTTATAAAATATGTATGGCAACATTGTATAAGAAAGAATTGGATGCTCTGCTTAGTTTGCATTTAAGCAATAAATAGAGTGATCAAGAAGGAAGGATGTGACATAAGTCCCACCGGAGCTACAGTGAGGTTACGCAATTAGGGCAGACTGCAAAGAATGAGACATACAATCCCCAAAATTGGTGGGTATTCCAATTCTTAGATTTACAAAGCCAGCATATAAAGTTTCTGTAATACCTTACTGGTTACCCAGATTTGGGCTTCCACCCAGACATTCAAGTCAAATATAAAAATCTTATTAATCATACAAGAAAATTCTACCAATCCCAAAGGATTGGAGACATTACCTTCCAAGTTAATGAATATTTCAGATCTTACCCAAATACAAGCTTACAGACAATTCTTATTAACTAAATTAAAAGTTATTTAAAAAGAAAAGAGAGAGATTATTGGTATACATACAGTATCAGTATACCTACTGACCTGAGTATAGTTTTGACAGATCCATTTTACAGTAGCGATAGTGAGATTTTTAGCTGAAAAGACTTCTTTCATAACTAGTCCATAGGTCAGGGATTGGCAACGTTGGCACGCAGGACCACAGGGTAAGCACCCTTAGCAGGCCCCGCCGCTTTGTTTATCTGCCATTTCGCTGACTGCAGCTTCCACTGGCCACGGTTCTCCGTCCCGGTCCAACGGGGGCTGCGGGAAGCGGCAGCCAGCACCGAACCACTTCCCGCAGCCCCCATTGGACTGAGACAGCAAACTGCGGCCAGTGGGAGCTGCAGTCGGTGAAACGCCAGGTAAATAAAGCGGCGGGGCCCACTAAGGGTGCTTACCCTGCAGTCCCATGTGCCAACATTGCCGATCCCTGCCATAGGTTATAGTCTAATGTTCGTATCCAGGGTAATCCAGGTGGTACTGGAGATCTCAGTTTTATAACTCAAGCTTCCTCTTCATAAAGTGTCAAGCAGATTCGAGATAAAAAGGATCAAGATCCAAAGTTTTTTTTTAATATATGTAGTTCCAGGTTTCTCTTTATAGCTTGGAGTTCTTAGATGAACAATAGGCAATCATCGAGACTTTGAAGTAGACCTATTTCCTGAGCATCACCGATAATTAGCTTCATGGATTAACATAAAGCAATTGTCTATTTTCCACCATTCACAGGTGATTTGCTATATACTTTGCTATATACTTTGAAGAGAGATCAATACTGCGATATCACTATATTTTCATTCCATTTAAATGTTAAGATGTCCTCTTGATCTCTGAATTAACTGAATACAACATAGACAGGAACTGTTGGATTACATTGTTAACCTCTAACGATACATATGCAAACACACAAAACCACAAATATTATCTACCAATTTGCCCCTAATGGCTAAATTTCGGCCATTTATCCTGCAGGATTCTTAATGCTTTCTGGCCATCTGTCACAAAGAGAAACAAAAAATGCTCTACCGGGTGAGGAAGAGTAGCAGGGAAGATCCCTTCCTGTAGACTCTTTGTCTGCTGAATCTCAGCTGGAGATTTTTTTTCCCAAGAGGGCTATTGTCACTGTAAAAAGAGGGACAAAAAGCTGAATGTACATCTCTTTCTCCCTTTCTCTCAGTCCATTATGTGGTAGGGAAAACTTTGCTTTAATTTTGACACAGTTTGTTAAGTTAGGCATTAATTGTTTTATCTTTATTTTTCTTGAACCATTTCTGACTTGTATGCCTCATTACTTGTAGTAACTTAAAACCTATATCTTTACAGTTAATACACTTGTTTCATTGTTTTATCTAAAACAGTGTGTTTCAATTGGTGTATGGGAAACTCCTTTTGGGATAATAAGATGTTTGCTTGTCATTGCTACTAATAAAACTAATAAAAATGGAAATTGATAAAATAACAACACTTTATATAAGCTTGTATTGTCTAAGGAGAGGTTTGGGAATACAGGACATACATTTCTGAGGGGAAATCTAGGGTGTGTGTTGGGGTCATTCTGCAGTGTAAACAAAGTGTGGCTGGCTGACTGCAGCACACACACAGACTAAGCTGGGAGTGACTTGCATTCTGAAGGCTGTTTGTGAGACATCATGACTGGAGGCTACAGCAGCAAAGCAGTGTAAAGGACACCTGAGGTAAGAGGGCAATCATGACACAGCAACTCATTAGTCTAGACTTTACCTTGGATAAGTGACAATCTGTTATTTTAAATGAGGTTTACACTTTAAGCCCTGGTACAGCATTTTTAAAATGAGTCTCAGGTGTGGTGGATGCAAACAGTTAAAGAAAGGTTCCAGTTTGTTGGTTTTTGTTTGCTTATTTTCGGTAAAGGGGAAAAAAATCATTAAAGCACAAAAATGAACTATAGTGAGACAACTGCAGAGCTACAATTGACCAGACTGGAGAACATAAGAACATGCGAATGGCCATACTGGTCAGACCAAAGGTCCATCCAGCCCAGTATCCCGTCTACTGACAGTGGCCAATGCCAGGTGTCCCAGAGTGAGTGAACCTAACAGGTAATGATCAAGTGATCTCTCTCCTGCCATCCATCATCAGCCTCTGATAAACAGAGGCTAGGGACACCATTCCTTACCCAGCCTGGCTAATAGCCATTAATGGACTTAACTTCCATGAATTTATTCAGTTCTCTTTTAAACCGTGTTATATTCCTAGCCTTCACAATGTCCTCAGACAAGGGTGTGTGTGCTGTGTGAAGAACTTCCTTTTATTTGTTTTAAAACTGCTGTCCATTAATTTCATTTGGTGGCCCCTAGTTCTTATATTATGGGAACAAGTATATAACTTTTCCTTATTCATTTTCTCTACACCACTCACGATTTTATATACCTCCATCATAGCCCCACTTTAGTCTCCTCTTTTCCAATCTGAGAAGTCCTAGCCTCTTAAATTTCTCCTCATGTAGGACCTGTTCCAAACCCCTAATCAGTTTAGTTGTCCTTCTCTGAACCTTTTCTAATTTTTTTTGAGGTGAGGAGACCACATCTGTATGAAGTATTCAAGATGTGGGCACACCATGGATTAATATAAGGGCAATCAGATATTTTCCATCTTATTATCTATCCCTTTTTAAATGATTCTTAACATCCTATTTGCTTTTTTTGACTGCCGCTGCACCCAACATGGATGTCTTTAGAGAACTATCCACAATGACTTCAAGATCTTTTTCCTGATCAGTTGTGACTAAATTAGGCCCCATTATATTGTATGTATAGTTGAGGTTATTTTTTTCCAGTGTGCATTACTTTACATTTATCCATATTAAATTTCATTTGCCATTTTTTTGCCCAATCACTTAGTTTTATGAGAATTTTTTTGAAGTTCTTCACAGTCTGCTTTGGTCTTAACCATCTTGAGCAGTTTAGAATCATTTGCAAACTTTGCCACCTCACTATTTACCCCTTTCTCCAAATAATTTATGAATAAGTTGAATAGGATTGGTCCTAGGACTGACCCTTGGGGAACACCACTAGTTACCCCTCTCCATTCTGAAAATTTACCATTTATTTCTACTCTTTGTTGCCTGTTGTAGTGAGGCGGCTGCCCCAGTCCCATGCCTGAGTGGGAAAGAGTAGGCCAGAGCAGCTGCGTGGGCTGACAGACAATCAGAAAAGGGCTTACTGATGGCCAATCAGGGCCAAGCTTGTAGCCATCCAATCACGGCCAGGCTAGGCACTATATAAAGGCTGCCCAGGAGAGGAGCAGTGAGTCTTTCCTGGACCTTTGAAGGGAAAGGTCTGGCTCTGAAGGAGGAGCAGCACCAGGGACAGCACAGTGCTGGGCAGGCTCAGGGAAGCAGAAGGGAACTCCAGCCTGAATGCACCTCAGGCTGCCAGCTCTGAGAGAAGGGCTTATCTGGTGCTAAGGGGCTGAAGGGGAAGCAGCCCAGGGAGAGCAAGTTGGACTAGGGGAGTGAAGGAGGGAAGGACAGCTGCCACCAAAGGGTCTCTGGGCCGGGACCCAGAGTATAGGGTGGTCCTGGGTCCCTCCCCCAAACCTTCTTATATTGCACCTGTCTCCTGGAAGTGGTCTCCATGGACTACACCAGACCCCTGTCAGAAGAGGCTTGACTTGGGGTGTGGTTGGCCACTGCAGCTGGGCTGCCTAGAGAGACTTCTGTAACCCTCCCCACAGAAAGGGGCAAGTGTGGACTTGGGGGCACTGCCGGAGGGCAGTGTCCTGAAGAGGATACCACCAGTGAGGAGCAATGCCAGTCCAGATGCCAAAGGAGGGCAACTGAGAGTGAGAGACGGATGGAACACCACCAGAGGAGGGTGCTCTGCAACCAACTGAACTAATTACCGAACTACACAGAAGGAGGCACTGGGTGGTGAGTCCCGACCCCATTACACCTATCTTTTAACCAATTCTCAATCCATGAAAGGATCTTTCCTCTTATCCCATGACAACTTAATTTACATAAGAGCCTTTGGTGAGGGGCCTTGTCAAAGGCTTTCTGGAAATCTAAGTACATTATGTCCACTGGATCCCCCTCATCCACATGTTTGTTGACCACTTCAAGGAACTCTAATAGATTAATAAGACATGAGAAAGAAGACCTTGTTAGAGAACTCAAAGACCAAAAGTCTCAAATGGAGATGAGAATTAAGGAGCAGGAAGAAGCCCATCAGAGAGCCCTGAAAGTTGAGAAGCTAAAAGAGGAGAGAGAAATAGCTGCCTACAAGTGAGCGATGGAGTGTAAGGAGAAAGAAACAGCCACCCTCCAGCAAGCTGTAGAAGCTGAGAAGCAGAAAGAAGAAAGAGAAACAGCTGTGCTTAAATGAATCATGGAGTTGCAAGACAAAGAAGCCCCAAAAAAGCAGAAGGAGAGGAAATATAACTAGGACATGAGAGAAAAACATGAACAAATGCCACAATCGCCAACCTCTCTCTCAACTAAATAAACCCTCAGCTTGGAAAGTTGTGCCCTGCATACAAGGAATCAGACTGCACTGAAGAATACCTTACCACTTTTGAAAGGCTATGTGAGGTTCATAAGATTCCTGAGGTCACGAAAGTCCCCACACTGATTGCAAAACTGTCTAGTAAAGCTTTGAATGTATTTAATTAAATGGCAATTCAAAAAGCTTTGATTTATTCTGAATTTAAGGATGTTGTTAAGAATGTCAATTACTCCTGAAGTCTATATGTTAAAATTCAAAAATCTCAACAAATATGTTGTCATGAGTGATAGTGAATATGTCTATAAGTTGTGGGACCTAATGATAAAGTGGATAACAGAGAAGGGAGCTGAGGATAGTGACTTGTTGTTTGATATCATTGCTTAAGAAATGTTCTTGATTTTTTTATAAGCATATGCACTGAGGATGTACGGAATAGCCTGCTGGATAAGTCTTCAATATCTGTTTTAGAAATGGCCACTCTCGAGGATGACTATGCAAGTGCAATGATTGCAAGTCACAAAAGGAGGGTCACAAACCCTCCTTTCATCTTACCCCCAGGAAGAAGGAAAGTGGTTGAGAACTCAAGCACTTACTCCCTCAGAATTGTTCCCCTCCTGGGAATCCCCATCACAAACTTCCTGTGAAGGAGGAGGGTCTAAAAAGGTGTTTCCAGTGTAACTCCATTGATCACCTAAGAAATAAATGCCCTAAGCTAAAGGAAACTAAGCCCTATCCAACCCATATTAATACAACTGTCCTTAACACAGACACTCCAGATACACACCCAGCTTATGTGAGGACCTAACCAGATCAGCCACACCATCACCGGTTCATTCACCTGCACGTCTACCAACATAATATATGCCATCACGTGCCAGAAATGTCCCTCTGCTATGTACATTGGCCAAACTGGACAGTCCCTGCAAAAAAGGTAAATGGACACAAATCAGATATTAGGAATTGCAATATACAAAAACCTGTAGGAGAACACTTCAGTCTCCCTGGACAGACAATTACAGATTTAAAGGTCACCGTCCTGCAGCGAAAAAAAGTCAAGACCAGATTTCAAAGAAAAACTGTGGAGCTATAATTCATTGTCAAATTTGACACCATCAACTCAGGATTCAACAAAGACTATGAATGGCTAGCTAATTACAAAAGCAGTTTCTCCTCTTTCAGTGTTCACACCTCCAGATCAGCTGCTAGAAGAGGACCTCATCTTCCTTGATTAGAGATAACAAGGTGATTCAGCCTGATTCAACTAACCTCGTTATTTCTAAGCTGGTTTTTGCCTACCTATTTATACCTGCCTCTGGATACTTCCACTGTATGCTTCCGACGAAGTGGGTACTAGCCCATGAAAGCTTTTATGCTTCAAAACCTTTGTTAGTCTTTAACATGCCACAGGACTCTTTGTCGCTTCTGCAAATCCAGACTAGCACAGCTACCTCTCTGATTCATTACAACTCTGTCACTCTTAGAATTTAGATGGTAAATTATTTGTATGTGTGCATATGTTTTGGTTGCTTGAACAGTAAATAACACTCATCAAGTGTTGACAGAACATGGTATCCAGTAGCAGAGGGGGAGGTTTAGGTTGGATATTAGGGAAAAAAAATTCACTAGGAGGGTGGTGAAACACTGGAATAGGTTACCTAGGGCGGTTGTGGAATCGCCTTCCTTAGAGGTTTTTAAGGTCAGATTTGACAAATCCCTGGCTGGGATGATTTAATTGGGGATTGGTCTGGCTTTGAGCAGAGGATTGGACTAGATGACCTCCTGAGGTCCCTTCCAAGCCTGATATTCTATGATTCTCCCATTTCTCTTTCCTAGTTAATAAACTTTTAAATAGTTTCTTAAATGATTGTCTACAGGTGTTGTCTCTGGTGCAAGATCTTGGGTACCAACGGATGTGAGGTAAGTGTCTGGTGTCTAGAGAGCGGAAGCAACATGAATGTTATGTGATTTTTTTGGTGTAAGTGACCATTTATTGCTAAGTCCATTCAGTTTGTCTTTCTGTGACTCTATGCTATAGTGATCCAGGAGTTCACATTTGTTAATGGCTTGGTGAAAAGTAATTATAGAACACACCACCAGTTTGGAGCATCTGCACTATTTTTGACAGTCTGCCCTCAGGTAGGCATTCACGATCATGAGGTACTCCAGACAGCATGACACTTACACTTCTCCTTTTTTTTTAAAGGTGCATGAACACCACTCTGATGGACATAGTCCTGTCAGATTCTTTCTTAGATTATCATAGACATCAAATAAAATATTTAGGAGAACAATAAATAGCAACGTCCAAAGGGAGAGATTTTTCATAGATTCCCATAATTCAGTGTCGCAGAATATACTGGTGTACTAGGTTTCAGATTCTGCAGGGAGATGTGCACTTTATAGAATGAAATTTATTCTGTATGTTTTAATGAACACATTCCATGTAGTTTGGAGAGGTTTATAAAACTATATATGTGTACTTCCCTGGCCTCCATCACATATTTGTTTAGTGTAGCTAAGATCTTCAAACACAAAATATTTGGCTATTTTCCTAAGTACATATATGAATGGGCAGTGTAATATTTTCTTAGGTTTTTTTTAATTACACTAGCCCATCTTTCCTTTTTCTAACTCCACATCCAGGCAACTCCCCAACATGGTACTCAAAATCTATATCCATTCTCAGTTTAGGTTTTGATGAACTAAATGTATTTAAACATCAAGATTCACATACAAATTAAATACCAGTCATTGCCTCATCCCCAATTTAAACTGAAAAATCCATCAGTGAAGATGTTTAGAAGATGCTTTAATTTTTAAAGTGGTAAAAGTAAACAAAGAAGGAGGGGTAAAGATTAGGATGGCAGTCATGGTCCAGGTGATTCCATACTGTATAAGAATGCATAGTTCTTTCTTTTCCCACTGTGTTCCATGTCATTCTAAACTGTATCAACAACTGGGTTGAGCAACTAAGAAATATAATAATTTGTTAGCAAGTTAATGAACAGCTTGTTGTGGGACTCTTGAGTATTAATGAACAGCTGACTAATTTTCTACTGAATAATATATATCTGCACATGGTCAGGAAAAGCTAAGTACAGAAAACAGCTGAGCAGATGTCCTGGTTATTAAAAGTACAAAAGCATGTCAATGTGCATTGGTGAGTGCTGTATTGTTTTTACTGCAGTTACTTTGCACAAACCAGTTGCAGAAATCAGGTCAAGGTTGGAAATTACAAAACTTCAAATATGCCCAGGTTTCACTATACAAGGCAGTGGCATTGCTTCCAGTTCCTTAATCGGAAGGTCATAAATACTAAATTTAAGAGTGGGATTATATGATGGAATTGTCTGTGATAGCAGGAGCATAGACTCAGTGACCGAAGAGGTCCCTTCCAGTCCTACATCTTATGTTCTTGAGACACATGCCCTATAGTAGTCTAAATATATTTCATATCTTTTTCAACCAAACGTGTACTTGCATCAATATCAAGTTAATTTGACAAGATCTGTTTTCCATAAATCCATGTGGATTGGCATTAATTATATTGCCATTGATTAAATTCTTTATTAATTAAGTCCTACATCAGTTATTTTTCCCAAGATTAATATCAAGCTGACAAGTGTTGCTGTATGGCAGGGGTCTCCAAACTACGGCCCAGGTGCTGGATCTGGCTCACGGCTTCAATTTGTCCAGCACTCCAGCTGAGCACACATGCCTGGAGAAACCGCCGCTGCTCCCCCACCTCATCCCATTGCGAACTGCTGCCAGCGATCCCATGTGCAGAGAAGTGAGTGCTCCCATAGCAGTGGCCGGAGGAGTAAAGGGGTGGGGGGGCAGCAGTGACTGGAGGAGCAAAGGGGGGATTTTGCATATACTGAATTTTTTCACAGTCGCTTCGGCCCGCGAAGCCCCTTCAAAAATCTAATATGGCCCTCGTCTCATAAAGTTTGGAGACCCCTGCTCTATGGTATTGAGATCAACTACTCTTCCCTTCCTTTTAAGAGTTCTTCTTATGGTTTCTTTGGGGCTTCCTCATTTCCTCATACCAGTTATTTTCACTTGACAGTTTCATGTGGTAGTCTGTGTGTTGGCCTACAGAGTACATGCCCCAAATATTTTCAGGGATTCCTTTCAATTCTGGGGAAAATGAGCTGCTTGTTGGCGATTTCTCAAATCTCTTTGATGGTGATGAAGTCTTTTCAACCAATGCCCAGTATCTTTCAAAGGCAGTTATTTCTGAAGGTGTCTAGTTTTATGTTGAATATCTTAGTAGATCTCCAGGTCTCACAGCTGTATGTTAGCATTGATATTACATTTGAGCTGAAAATTCTCAGTTTTGTTCTGGTGCTGTATATCTTTGATTTCTGTATGTTACTGAATTTAGTACATTTCCTGATCCTGATGTCATTTCCTTCTTGATGTCTCTGTTGGCTAATACTGAGTTGCCCAGGTAGATGAGCTCTTCTAATTTCTTGATATGTTTTGGTTCTAATGTGATCTGACTGCTTGATGTCTGCCTAGGGTGACCAGATGTCCCAATTTTATAGGGACAGTCCCAATATTTGGGGCTTTTTCTTACATAGGCACCTTTGGCCCCCCCCCCCCCCGCTCCCAATTTTTCACACTTGCTACCTGGTTACCCTACGTCTGCATTTCAAGGAAATTTGTTTTAGCATAATTAATTTTGAGCCCCTCTTCACGTACTATTTCCCCCAGGTTTCCCATTTATGCCTTTTAAAATATCGGTGATACTTTAGCTTTCGTCCAGTCCCCTGGAACTTCCCCTGTGTTCAGAGCTTATTGATAATCAACATTAGGAGTCCAGAGAGCTCCTCACCCATTCTTTTAAAGCTCTTGACTGCAATTTAGCTGCACTGCTCACTTTAAAAAATCCAACTTTAGTAGCAGCTGTTTAACATCCTCCTGAGTTACTGTTGGAATGGAAAGTATTTAATCATCAGTATATGATATGATTACATCATCTGGCTTTTCCCCAAATACAGAGTATAAATATTTAATGAACATTTCTGCCTTTTCTGAATTATTTATGACAATACAATATAAAATAATGTTTCTTTAAAATAAAAAATTATTACTGAGTACAAGTCTTTCAATTTATAGATGGATATATCAATAGGAATATTCTACAAATCCATATAAACACAACAAAATTCCTTGTAAGAGGACGGATATGAAAAAAAGAAACAGAAGCTGAAATATAGCATTCCACTGTGGATTTATTTTTAAATAATTGACTTAATATCCTAAATTTTTGCATATTTAACAAGTAAAGGGGAGTTTTTAGCCTTATTCTGCTTGTTTTAAAATAATGAATTTAACTGGAAAGGAAAATACTATCTGTATTTCAGAGTAAACATCTCCCTCTGCTGGACTTCTTTTGAAATTCATAGCAGTTGAGATTCTGGACACAGTACAAGAAGTGCTGCTTAGTTTTCTATAAGTGTACCATCTTAGAGATATGAGTATTAGTTCTTTAAATCTGTTGTGCCATTAGCTTAAGGAAGTACAAAATCATATGTTTCTCCATTTTTTTCCTTTGACATTATCTCTCAAGGAATTCCTTTTCACTGTCAAAGTGCTAGTCAGAAACAGCAAAAACAATGCAAAATGAACCTATTATTGTTAGGATTTTTCAGATTTTACTGTTATATTACTAGAGTACTGCAATTTCTTATGCTATTTACATTAAGTACTCAAAGATCCAGTGTAAGCCTATTCTCTCCTTATCAGAAAGCTGTATGTAAAGTTTTAAAGGCTTGACCAATTTTGTGAATTATTAATAAACACAATAAATTCAGTAGAAAAAGTTAATTAATAGCTAAAAAATTAAAATCTGCAATCTGGCATTCCAGTTCCTCCCCCACTCTGAAACAAGTATTCCAAAACTGGAACTGAGAGAAAGCACATTTTTCTATCTTGGGTGCACATCGCTGCTACAGAACTCATCAAGTATCAGCTGCTCCTTCCATTTATCAGTGGCTTCCACAGGCTATTGCAGATGCAATTGCCAACTGAATGATTCCAGGTGTAATGGTTTCATGTACTAGAAAAAAACACTTGCATCTATATTAATACTAAGCTTTTCTAAAATGACTGGGGTCCCAGTCAGATTACATCTGAAATGTTAGTATTGGCACTCCCAGTTTCTTGTTGGAAGAGATATTCTCTAGAAATGAAACTTTGATCATTGTTGCGGGGGGATAAAAATAATAACAGAACAGTTATCAAGTGTACTTACTTTTTAGAATATTTTATATATTGCTATGAAGTACTCTAAAACATGACATTCGTAACAGGCCCATTATCTGTATGAGCATTGTGTATCATGAAAATATTTTAAGATATTAAATATAAATACACAAATATATAGATGCACACATATATAATGTAATATAATACACAGTGTCTATACACACAGACTGTATGTAGAACAATTTAATCACTTTATTGAAATATGTAACATACTATGAAATGAGCTATTGTTTACTGTATGTACCATAGGCCCTACATTATGTTAGGGTATAGAATAGTTAACAGACCACATACACATTCTAGTTTTTAAAAAGCATTTGTATTGGTTTTATATTTTATTTCCAACATTTTTCAAATCTGTGTGTCTAAAAGTGGGCTACTAAGTCCATCGTTAGACACCTTGTAATGAGGTGCCCATCTCACACAAGGCTGGAAGGTTTAAGAGGGCCAATAAACTGCTTAGTCCAGGGATCGGCATCTTCGGCACATGGGACAGCAGGGTAAGCACATTTAGCAGGCCCCGCCACTTTGTATACCTGGCAGTTCACTGATTGAGGCTCCTGCTGGCTATGGTTCACAGTCCCGGTCCAATGGGGGCTGCAGAAAGTGGCGCGGTGCTGGCGAACCACAGGCAGTGGGAGCCATGATCAGCAAACTGCCAGGAAAACAAAGCGGCGGGGCCTGCTAAGGATGCTTACCCTGTGGTCCCACATGCCAGCGTTGACTATTCCTGGCTTAGGTTGTACCTGGAGAAGTAGACAGGCAGCAGAGATTTAATTTGAAGAGCCTCAGCTGGGCAGGAAGAGGTAGGACAGCTGGCAACAAAGGAGACTGAAGGGAAGGAGTTTTCAGTCACTCCTTGGGAGAAAGGAGGGGTGTCTGGGGTTGTAGGGAAATAAGATGCAATTACTTGCTGAGAGGAGAAATCTGGGAGGTTGGTGAAGCTGGAGTGGAGCAAGGAAGGTAGCAGAAGACTCAGGGGAAAGTAACCATGTTGGACAATGCAGGCCTTGGCTGCTGACTGGAATGCCTCTAAATTGGAACCTGGAGTAGAGGGTAAACCTGGGTTCCCCTACCGGCCACTGTGGATGTGGCACAGTGTCATGGTGTGATGAGTCACCCCTGCAATGCTTCCTGCTGTCTATCTGGGAATTAGCTCTTTTCCAGACGGAGCGCCCTCTACAGGCTGGTGTCTCATCGTCTGCTGGCCCCCGTTTCCCTCCCCATGCCCTTTCACCAGAGGTGCTCCCCCCTTGCAGTACGTCACACTCTGACTCTGGGTCTCCTCTCTCCAACCCTCTAATCTCCACCTTGCCTCAGCCTACTGCCAGTCATCGTCAAGCCCACGCACCCTGGGGACGACTGCAGTGTAAAAGCCAGTCATCATAGGCAAAGGGGTTTGAAACAGGTGCCTTTGCCTAGCCCCCAGTACCCTCCTTAGGCTTCACTTCAGGCCTGCAGTCTGGGGAATTGCTAGGCTGGAGTTCCTCAGCTCCCTTGCCTATTCCCCCAGCTCTGTTCCACTTCAGATGCCCTGTCCCTCAGGCAGCCAGGTCCTTCCCCCTACCAACCTGTAGAGAGACTGTTCTCAGCCCCTGGCCATAGCCCTCTTGTAAGGCCAGCTGTGGCCTGATTGGGTGCAGCCACAGCTGGGGCCACCTTCCCAATCAGCCTTTGTTCACTGCTTTCCCCAGCCACAGCCCTCTTCAGGGCTGTTTTAATCCCTCTGGGCTGGAGCAGGTGAGCACTCCACTATACACAGGCCCAGCAGAGAATAGAGTAGACTGCCTGGGATAGTTTATCTGGGAAAGACTTGTTACATCACCCCCAGAAGGAAAACATATATGGTGACCTGTCCGAGTCATGACGAGGAGGGATGAGAAAGGCTAAAGGGCAAGACAGAATGAGTGCAGACAATACCAGAGAAGGGTTAAATGCCTGGTAGAGCTAATCCCCAGGATGGCCAGAAGGAGATGCCACTTGCAGCAAGTGAACCCCATGCCACACTTAAATAGAAATGACTTGATTTCTAGAGGTTTCCACTTGTCTGTGTCCCAAAGAGCTCCTCACTGGGAGTTGAGTGTATAATGTCCCATGGAGATAGTTCTGTCATTTTCTCAGGGGGGCACCCTTTTGTTTGCATGTGCGTGCGCTAGGCAGTGTGTGTTTGTCTAGAAATTATGGGCCCCCTTCAACAGTCCTTTAGTACCTCCTCAGGCAAAATTCCCACCAATAGTAATGTCTTTTATAGGACCAACTTCTGTTGGTGAGAGAGAGAGAGAGCAGTGCAAGTAGATTGGTTCGCTCCAGTATGCTGTAGCAGCAAGCTATTTAGATCCGCTATGGTGTACTGGAAAGTCACAGCAGCAGCCTTGCTGAGGAGGGGCAGTGGAGAATACAGTGATCAGACAGCAAGTGTGAAAAATCGGGATGGGGTGTGGAGTAATAGTAGTCTATATAAGAAAAAGACCCCAAAATTGGGACTGTCACTATAAAATTGGCACATCTGGTCACCCTAGAGGGTAAAGGAGCAGAACACCGGCAGCTCCTCCAGTGGCTGTACCACTGGCCCCCAGCCTGGTCCTCCCAGCTCTTCTCCTGCACGGCTGCTGCTGCAGTATGAGGAAGGTCAGAGACACAGCTTCATTCCTGAAAGGGCAGGGTGCGTGGCTAGGAGTTTTGCTCCTGTCCCTGCTGGGAGGGGCATCAGGAAAAAGAGCAGAATGGCAGTAGCTTCTCTGGCATCTGTACCGCCAGTCCCCAGACTCACCCCCTGTCACTGGTGCAGCAGTGAGAGGACAGAGCCAACCCTCCACTCCAGGTAACATGAGATGGATATGGGGAGGGGACAGGGGGAGCATGGGGGCCCCAGACTGGGGGTGACACGGTGAGGAGTCACATGGAGGGCCATGTGGGGAGGTCACATGCTCCCCCTTAAGGTTGTCCCCCTACCCTCCCCCCAGCAGTAAGACACAGATTTTACTTGCACCGTTGGAGAGAGAGAAGCTTTTTGACCCACACAGGGCTCTTCTTCAGGTCCGGGAAATGTACTAGAGCTCTTTGTGGCTTGAAAGCTTGTCTCTTTCACCAACAGAAGTTGGTCCAATAAAATATATTACCTCACCCATCTTGTCTCTGTAATATCCTGGGAGCAATATCGCTACAACACACTTTATACAGTGATATTGACAGTTTTGCCTAGACTTCTGAGTAAGAACATCAAGATGTGGATCAATATCAAAAACCTGAAGCTTTGTGATAATACAAATGTGATGGGGCAGGGGAACCTCCACTGATTTCAGTTGAAGCATCATCAATGGGCCCTGGTTAGCATGGTACATCCTAATATGTATGAGAAGGCAAATTCTGTTCTTTAAACAATGCTGACTGTGATTGATAATGTTACATAAAGCAGGAGGCTTATTTTCCAAAAACTGGGTCAACTTAACACATCTAAAACCAGCAGTAAATTGAGAAAATATGTTATAAATATTCATAATGCAAAAACTCAAAAGCATCTCTTCATTGAAAATTGTATTTATGTATTCCACACAGTGGATCAAAGCATTGGCTTTCTATGTTCAGATATAGGTTTGATTCTAACTTACTGTTAGATGAAGGGAGAATTTAGGTAGTCTTAGTACAGCCCCTAGTGGAGAATCTTCTAGTTAAATTATAATTTTGGCTCATAAAACAGAACAAGTATTGTCATTAATAAAAATTAATAATTAGTAACTGATTGTTGGAAACAATCAGGTTAAGAAACCCATCTAAATTCTCCTGACAAATAGCTTTCATTCAGGAACATACCTATGGGAACAGTTGCCTTACTGGAAAAGCAGCACATAGAAAAGCAATAAGCCTTATTGTGACTATATTAGATACATATATAATACCTTGAACAAATTCTGCCCAGTTACATGTGTGTAAAGATGGTATAAATGGTTGCAATCAATAGAATTACATTTGAATTAAAAGTGCATAATTATGAGCAAAAGTTTGCAGGTGCAAAACTGCATGTGCTAATGTTGTAGGTGCTAATTTCACCTGCCCCCTCCCCCCGCCCCAAAAGCTCCGTTTCCTCTCAATTGAAAGAAATTGTCTAACTTCAGTACATCTGCTAAAGTATGTGCAGCATGTAACAATTAGTTAGCACCATTAAAAACAAATAAAAATCCTGAACTGAAGTTTACATATTGATTCAGGTGGGATTTTTGAAAGCACTAAGACCCAGCTCCTTCACAGACTAAGAGACATAACTCCACTGATTTCAAAAGGAGTTGGGCTTCTAACTACCTTTTGAAGATCAGGGCATACCTGACTTAGGAGCACATGTTCCATTGCACAATGTAGCTTGTATGCCTACATTTCTTAGGTGTCTTTGATAACCCTACCCTCAACCTTTTTTTACTTATAACTAGAGCTGTTTGCAAATAGGAAAGAAATTAAATTTGATGGAGATTTTCCAATTAAGTCCTGTTTCAATAAAAAAGTTTGAGTATTCACAATGTTTTTTGTAGATAGTTATGACACGTCACAAATATACTGAAATATACTGAAATATACTGAACCAATAGGTTTGCCATACCACTATGATGCTATATATATACAGTATATCACAATATTCAAGCCCCTCATTGAGCCTGTGCTAGAAGGCATTTCTACTCTGTTACTGCCTTTCTCCCAAGGACTCACACTAGTGCACTGCAGATCAGCAAGAGATCAAACTTTGGCTGTGTAGGCCTTTAAGAGGTGGAAATCACTGTTTTCCCTTGGTCCTCCAATTCAGCCAGACACTTTTCAGTTGATCGAGCATTTCTGGTTCCACAGAGGTTAGAAGAGAGGACTAGGGATTAGACTGATTACAGAAATTTGACAAGAGATGTAAAGAACGGCTATAGGGCTTGTCTACACGATGGGGTGATGTGCTCTATGGGGGTGTGATTTCTAAAGTGTACTAATGTGTTGTGCATTAATTGGTCCATGTAGAGCTTGTTGACGCACTTTAACATAATGCTGTTTAACTACATTAAAATGCACTAGGGAATATTTAATGTGTGCCAGCAGGTCTACACAGACTATTTGGTGCACAACATGCTAGTGCACTTTAGAAATCATACCTCGCTGAGAAGACAAACTGATAGATGTGAAATATTAACACTCCTAGACATTTCACCTTAATCAAAGGTTTACATTTTAAAATATTTTAGTCAATGTTTCACCTATTTGTTACCATGTAATACAAGAAAGAACCTTCCGACTGGGTTCATGTGTGGCTGCTTTAGCAATAATAAGGTTGGGGTTGCCAACCATCCAGGAATGACTTGGAATCTCCAGGAATTAGATTAATCTTTAATTAAAAATTACGCCATGTGATGAAATCTTCAGGAATACATCCAACCAAAATTGGTAAACCATATGGTAATTCCCTAGTGATCAGCAACTGGAAGAGGCTCAACTCCCAATGCTGGTCTTCTCCTTACTGACAATTTATCCCCTAGAGAAACTTCCATGAAGCCTTGGAAACGTGAATGAGGAGAGGTGGGGGATGGTAAGTGGAAGAATGTGCATTATCTCTGCAGCAATCCCACTGGAAATTCATGAAAGATTTAGAGACTACACTAATTTTGCTGCAGAGCTGCATTTCTGCTCTGGAACCTCCCTTGAGTGGTAATGTTCCACAGCAGTGTTGAATGGGGTTAATTCTTGACAGAGGAGCCCTGTTTCAGGCAGCCAGAGTAAAATGACAACATGAATGACCATGGCCTTCAGCAGATTCCCTGAGATCCGAATACTCTTAGGGCTGAACCTCCTCTATTTATTCCTTAGGGGCCAAACCTTCCTTTTTTTATAGGAACAAGCTCCAAGAAACTCCACAAAAGGTGCTTTGTGGAGTCTTCCCCTTCTCCACCCACAACTCCCACACTTGAGATATGGCTCAATAGTATTATAAGTCAACCTCTTGCCTAACTGAAGAATATGAACAACAGACTTGCTTTGGTCTTTATTTCTAAGAGTTCAATACTGCAACTTGCAGAGTTAGCTAGAATTAACAATACATATTTTAGCTTATCATTGGTTATGTGATGTTAGCTTAGATCTAGTAGAGATAAGAATGTAAACTTAGGGCTAGATTTTGCCTCTCTCTTGTCCTACATAAATGGCACTGCATAAATATTTTTTTTCCAGGAGCAGCCCAGGAAAGTTATTGTGACAGCCTCTCTGCACCTACCCCAATATAGGCACATGGAGACAGTGGAGGTGGTCCATCAAAGAAACAACTCCACCCATTCCTACACTTCTCCAACAGAGCTCTGTGTGGTTTGGGATATACCACGTGTGCAGACCCTATTGTCCCTACCATGCATACCTATAGCCAAGACACCACACAGGAAAACGGGAAGAGGGCTTACTTCTTCCAGAACCCTATGCAATCAGACAGAGCTAGGGCCACAGTATGGCTCTGAGCATTTTTTGTTGTCGTTGTTCAGTTGCTTGCAGTATGTAAAAGATTTAAATGGACTAATTTTGTAGGGTGTATTGGGCATTTATAGAAGTACAGACTTTCAAAAGTTTTCCTTTCCCAGAAATGTGACCCAATTTTGAAAAGAGATCTGCACCCAGCTCTTCTCA
Organism: Dermatemys mawii; assembly: GCA_007922305.1. Taxonomy (NCBI): domain Eukaryota; kingdom Metazoa; phylum Chordata; order Testudines; family Dermatemydidae; genus Dermatemys; species Dermatemys mawii. Next base: position 44,726,860 of record ML677348.1, on the reverse strand, counting down.
CTGAGGAAAATTACAGTTGAGCACTTTTAAATTTCTGGCCACTTTATTTAGATGCCTAAATGGGAGCTGAATTCTTTTGTGAACCTTTTACAAATTGAGACCAGTGGGAGCTATTGTGTTTATTTTTTAATTAATTAATTGAAAATCTGGCCCATAATGTATTTCTAATACTTTTTTCCTTCTTTATATAAAGAGATAGGGATAATGGGGTGGTTTTTGTTGGTTTTTTTTTTTCACGTTGGGAAGGAGTGATTGTACAAATTATTTTTAAAATTGTTGTATTTAATATGGAAAAGTGGCTATAATGGTAGTGTTACCCTATTTCAAGTTCCTAAACATAGGACACTGAGGTGGGAAGAGGTACATCGGGGGAAGGAGAATACATCAGTGGCCACACTATAGCTGCCCAGCTCAAAATCACAGACGTGTTCAGATTTCAGAAATCCACCCAGACAGTGAATGGAGGACCAAAAAAATAAATAAATAAGGTCATGTCTGGGGAAACATAGATGTATGGTAAACCTTTGTAATGGAAACACATAGAAAATATGAAATAACTATAATACTGGGGTCCTTTATGAGTGGTAGCTGAGCTGATGGTTTTGCATATCAGTTTCCCATTGTGGGAGAATTCAGTGACATGGAACCAGGGTATTCTCCTACTGATTCTGCTTATTTACAAAATGAACGGAAGTCTTCTGTCTTTGGAAGTGGATAAACTGCACATGGGAAATTCCTTGCTGCAGAAACCTCAGCTAAACTTCCAATGCCCATTTAACAAGAAGCAGCTGTCTTGAGCCTCTGTCTGTCGTGGAATTTTACAGCTTAAACATACTGTTCCCTGACCCAACTTCAACCCCCTTTACTTTTTACCTAGGAAACCCCCAGACCAAAGCAGTTTTCCTAGAATTATTGTGCCTACTACAATAGAGGTTCTCAAACTATCGTCCGTGGACCACCAGTGTTCCACAAGCAGCATTCAGGTGATCCGTGGATAGTTCCCTCTAAGATGCATGCCTGGGTGGCAGCACACAACAGAATGAAGAGCCACCCACCTAAAAGCCACACAGGCATGGCTTTACTAATTAGGCGCCTGGACCTGGAGAAGATGCACATGTAAGGTCAGGTGGTGGCCTTGGGAGGAATAGGGGATAGGTGGGAGGGGGCAATGGGGTGAGAAGAGGGAGTGGAGGAAATTTGGGACATGCAGGGCAGAGGTGGCCAGAGAAAGAGGTGACTTTCTACAGCTCCAGGGCTCTGGCTGCAGTGTTGGGGGAGAGACCTCCCTTCTTCTCAGCACCAGCTTGGGGGCTGCTGCGGTGCGGGGAGAGAGGGGCACATTCATCGCATTAGAAAGGTAAGACTACTGATATTGAAATATGAGTTGTATGCATTTATTTGTAGAACAAAAATTGTTCATTATTACGTTTCATTTTAATATAGCACTTTTATCCAAAGTGTTTTACAATAGTTAGCTAATGGTACAAACAACATTTGGAAAGATCACTAGGTGGTCCACCGAGACCCTCTGCAATTTTCAAGTGGTCTATGAAAATAAAAAAAATTGAGAACTATTGGCCTACAAAACTGAGCCTGAATGTCATCCTGTTTTGGTGCAGCTTCTTTGCAATACAAAGGAACCGTTGATGGGGAGTTAAACCCATTCTGAGGGAATCTGAGGGAAGGTGGAGGTGAAAAACTGGGATCTTTTTCAGTCTTGGTAATTCAATTCAGTCAGCCACATTGTATCCTAGAGTATAAGGTAGTATCTGTCATTGGATGTTGCTGAAGGAGTCTGGACCCACATGTGTGTGTGGGTATAATGCTGAGTTGAAAGAGTCAAGGGAGTGACATCCCTCAGGCAGAAATCAGTCATTCATTGTGCACTACTGCTGCTGGCTTCTAAGGGAACAGATGTCCTTGGAGCTTTCTGCCCACAATCCATGGCTGGGAAGCAGCCAATGGTGAGGTCAGCACGGGGTGAGGAGAAGGGCACTACTGAAAGCTAATGTATTTAAAATACACATCAACAAAATACACATAAACAAACACATGCATCAAATTTGTTCCATTCTTTTGTGATACAGGCAGACATATAACCAGACATAGTTAATGGAAATATAAAATACATCAGATCCTGAATTGATGAAGCTATAGTACATTTTTACGCACCAGAGATCACTGACCTAATTTATTTGATAGGGTAGCATATTGCTCTTTGGTGACTGTTTGAGATTTTTTGCTTTGCTGGACTTTTTCCTGAGGTGAAGTGAAAGGATAAGTGGTACAAAGTGAATATTCAAACATTACACAGTGGTTAACCTCTATGTATTGTCTAACATTAGCTAAATGCAACATTACCCAGTTACAGAAATTCCTGTAGCTTTTAAGACCAATGAGTTTTCAACTGCTCTGCCTTAACAAAGCAAGACTGTCTTATTAGTTTTGCTGCCCTTAGAATAAGATTCATGAAATCTTACCTGCATAGCTGAGACCTGAGCTGTTTTGTAATGTTAGATACTTACCATTTGTACTGTTATCTTGTAAGTAATCTTGATTGCTGATATGATAAATTAGGCCTATAGCTTCATATATTTTTACATTGTCTTGTTTATAATTAGTGTCTTCCCCCCACCTTCTTTAAACTTTGTGTAGTAAGGTATAAGATACAGGTACAGTAAGTAACATCAAACTGAAATTTGACTTTCCTACTTCCTCACACTTGTTTGGTATGTGTGTAGGGCAGTGCAAGGACATTTATTACAGTGGTTATGATTCTGACATTTATTACAGACCCTCACCTTTTCTAACACAGCAAAGTACCTTTATCTGTAAGACCAAGTCTGATTTCTCTTAATCCAAGGTTGAGATTTCAAGTTTCATGGGGGAAAAATAAAACAAAAAATCAATAAAAGAGAGTGATTTTGGTGAGGGAGAAGAATGGTGTGGGTTTTTATTTATTTATTAGAAATACAACACCGAGGAAGATTTCCAAGGCACAAATGCATTTAGGTGTCTAACTCCCACTGATTTTCAATTACATTTGAAGTTAAATGCCTAATTAATGTATGTGCCTTAGAAAATATCTCCCTCTGTTCTTTGGAGTTTTTTAAAGTTTATTTTTTCCCTTTTATCCCTCCGCCCTGGAGTTTTATGACATTACATTGGTCCCAAATGACAATGCACTCTTGAATATAGTTACATATAGTTGGATACAGTTTAGAATATAATTTCATGATAATTCCAGTACAGTTTGAATGGGATACTAGCAATGGTCACTAATTCATATGCTCAAAAGCTTAACATACTGCCTCAGTTACTTATGGTGACTGTAGTGAGGTGGTCACCCTGCTGTAGCCCTGAAGGGGTTAAAACAGCCCCGGAAAAGGGCTGCCTGGGGAGATGACTGGGGAAGCAGCCACAGCTGGGTCATGCCCCAACCAGGCCACAGCTGGCCCTGCTAAAAGGGTTGTGAGCCAGAAGTTAAGTCAGTCTCTCTCCACCTTTAGAGGGAGAAGGACCTGGTTGCCTGTATGGGAGAAAACAAGTCCTCACTCTCTGTTTTGATGCAACAAGTCAGAGACAGTATATTTGAAGCAATTGCAGGAGGAGGTTAATGCAATTGGATAAAGAGTACCTCTGCCCTTAGCAATTCTCCAAAGTATAAATGATCTGAAACAAATATTTATACCTTATGATTACATACATTAATGGATAGCAGCTGTGTCCTGCTTATACATTTTCCTTCCTGATGTTTTACTTATCTTCAGTAGTTTTTCTGCTACCTCAGCATTCCATCTTTATTTCAAGGCAAGGTCAAAACAACATCGTTAGCAATTTTCCCTTATGCTTACACCAGTGCTACACAAGTCTTGTGTTATTAGGGCTAGGGCTAGGGTTAGCCTGACTTTTTCTTTGTCTCTAACAGAACTAAGATGGCTACACTCGAATCCCTTTTTTCTCACTTTCATACCTGGGAGTTCAGGATACAGGGAAAAGAGCAGGGCTGGTGAAAAGCAGGAGGAGCTGGAGAGCTCCAGCTTGGTAAATCCCCAGGCTGAGGGCCTTGCTAAAGATGAAACCAGGTCCTGGGGTTGCAGGGGCTGCAGCGTGGAGTTAGGGAGAGGCAGCTGGTCTGACACTCCACCCCTACACACACACAATAATGAGTGGCCTTTACAGACTGCATTTTTCCCCAGTGAGAGGGGGTTAGATGATGACTGGCAGTAGCCACTGAGGCAAAGTGGGGATAGAGGGTTGGGGGTTCCCCTGAGAGGGGAGACCTAGCTTGTGGATTACTGCTCAGGGCAGAACCCTGAGAAAAAGGGGCACTGCTGGGAGCAGCACCCCAAGATCAAAGGGCACCGGGGTCCGGGAGGGACACGGGGGCCTAAGCCAGGTGGGACACCAGCCTACAGAGGGTGCTCCAAGGCTGGTGAACCACTAATACCCAAGATGACCAGCAAGAGGCGCCGCAGTGGTGAGTTTTGCTTTGCTACAGTGACCCTTGTAGTCTTATAATTAATTGTAAGGCAGGATCCCTCAAACCCTATGTGGAAAGTAGGTTTTCAGTCTCTTGCCTTCTTTTTTTTCCTAACAGTCACTCAAGATAAAAATCATAACACCTGGTAGGAAAACAATACTAGAAACGACCAAGTTGGCTTCCGGCAGCAACTGTATTGCGGTCTAGCATGATCCGTCAGTTAGCTGTATTGCAGTAGAGTAAGGAAATAAATATGTCACCATTGCCATGGTAACTATGGGGCCTAGGAAATATACGTCACCATCCCCATGGTGACTGTGAGGCCTAGGACATGGTAACATCCTGTTGACCTTCTCACCATCAGCATAGACCGTTGGCCATGCGAAACCACAAAATTGGTCTCGTGCACGTCATAAAACCACAAAATTGGTCGAGTGCACGTCACAAATCCACAAATTTGGCTGTGTTCACGTAAGACACAACCAAATCTAAACCATATAAAAAACCCTGATAGTGGCACAAAATTTTTGCAGAGGACTGCCATCTTGAAGGCATCACGTCGATCTTGAGCCTCTGTCCGTCTGGGTCTGGACTGTCATAGAGGGACGCCAGTGACATCCAACGGGTGTGAGTATTTGGAACCAGGGAAAGACTCAAGTTCCCACCTGACCTATCTCCCTTAAAAGTATAAGGAATAGGTACCTGGGAACAGAATAGAGTAAGGCCTGAGGAACTCAGATTGTCTTATATGTAACAGTAACATAAGTGTATGTTAGATGATTAAATGTGTTGTTTAGTCTATAAATACATGTTTTAGAAATAAGAAGTAAAGTCAAATGATTAAATATTGTGTTTAGTCTAGAAGTGCATGTTTTAAGAGATAAGAATTAAGGTAAATAAGTGTTAGAGTAAGATAAGTACCTGTATTGTGTAATCCAATCTAGAATATTCTCAGTAAAAGTCATTAGTGTTTATCAGAAGACTGTGTCTGAGAATTTTTGTTCCATACTCCAGTATTCCTAAGTATCCAACCCCACTGTCCCGAACCACAAAAGCTGTGATCCCGCAGATAACCCCAAATAAGTTATTCATAACTTAAGAGGGGTCAGTCATCTGCTTGGACACATGGCGTAGTCGGGAAGGCAAGGAAGTCTTCGGACAGTGGTGTTGGTTACTGGAGTATTGACAAAATAATAATAATAATAATAATAAAAATAACAATTTCTACCTCTGTTTTATTTTGAACACTAATCAAAACTATCTGCTATATAAAAACAAATTGTAAGGTAGATATTAGAAGAATAATCATACTCTTATAACTAGAGGAAACAATGAGTCCCGATTATAAAACATATTAAGTTATATTTGTTACTCTACAAATCCTAAGATTTATGTGGCAGTAGGAACAATACAACTTCGTATCCTCTTAATTAAGGATAAAGATAAAGAAGGACAGAGGTCACATTTGGGCCTCAGATCAGCTACTAAGAAAGTAGAAGAAGGCCAATGTTTCTGGATTAATCCGAAACCGGCCTGGTCGAATCAATAAGAAAAACAGGGACCGGTCGATAATTTTGAATATAGCGAAAGACTAGGTCATTGGATACTATTAACAACGGGAGCTCCAAACATTCAAGATTTAGACAACTGGACACTTCACACAAGTAGAAAGTGGGGAAGAAAACAGAGGAGTAGATGGTGGTCCCGCCGGAATTAGAGTTGATTGTAGGAAAAAGCCAATACGAGAACTTAGAACAAGATTGTGGGGACACATTGGCTGCAGAGAGAGAGTGGATTATCAGTGCATTAGTTTTAACTGGTGCTGTAGTCCTCACTGTCTTTATTTTCGTCTGGGTGTGTGAACTTCTATCACTAAGTCAATAGGATCATAATCATAAGTCTGTCCTTTAAAAAAGGCAATTGTATAACTAATGTCCCACAGCCACTTGCCATTCCCGCCTAAACCAGGACAGTTGGCTGCATTCTATCCGCTGTCTCACCCATGGTCATGTAACATATGAGGGGAAAAAGATACCACCGTAAGTTGCATTAGACTTTTTGATTGTAAGACAAAAAGGTGGGAGGTAGTATACGCCTTGGGAAACCCAGAAAAATTTAATCACGGGGTCTGGTATAATTTAAACGAACACCAGCTCTGGACACTTTTAAAGTTTCTAGCGTACAGAGGTCCCAGAAATTATAGTAAACATACGTACGGATTGGTGACCTGTAACTTTGATACCTTGCCAATCTGACACCCACCGCCTTGTAGGTGTGGATGGGGTTGTGAGGCCACACTGCCTACGCCGAACCAAGTATTTGCTAAAACCCGTTTGGCACAACCAACAAAAAGGGAACCAAAAGTCTTGCAGCTCGCCCGGCAACTGGTGGCTGAGTTGGAGCATATCTATCACTGCTAATTTCTGTCTGTCGCCCCAGGGAGGGTCTTTTATTTAGGGAAAAATGAACCTTCAAATTCCAATAGTAACCCATTGGACACTGTGGGAGGTTCAAAGAAATAACATGAATAAAAAATTCATAACTGTGTGTCTTTTGAATAACAGCGCAACTTGCTGGCAAAAGAATACAAAGAGGGAATATTGGACAGACGCCATAGAGTGCAGCTGGTCAAACTCAGCGGAAACAAACCCTGAGAAAATTAGACAGTACCTTAAAAGGAACAGATATCAATCCCACCAATTGATAAGTATAATATAAAATGGAGCAGGAATTATTAAAAGCGCTTTTGACCGGAGGAGCCTCCGGGCCAGCTTCGCAATGCCCATATTCAGATTATAATCCGCTTAGGTCATTGCAAGATTTTGTGCTTCATGCTTGTTACCACATGACAGAGACGGGTAGTGAAAAGGTTAATGTTAAAACTGAAGCACAGACGGAAGGAGAAGGACATGTAAACATGATCCGCTTCCACTGTGACCCATTAGGCTACTCATGGTGGGCAAGGTCAGGAGATGTAGAAAATGTTCAGTTACGAGAACTCTGGATGGAATCAGAATCAGAAACTGAAGCAATGCAGTTTAACATAAACAGTTTAGATAAACTTGAGTGCAGAAAAAGTGGAATAGTATTCTGGGGAAAAGATTATGGGAAAAAACACCTCAAGGAGTACAAGGAAGACAGAGATAGCATAGTGGGTTATAAACCAAAAAGGGCCCCAGCACAGGCCTGTATATTAAAAAGATTTAGAGGGACCATGGCCATGCTGTCTAGAGCCTTAAGACCAGCAGCAAACCAAGAAAACCTTGTAAATGTTGAATTAGCAAAAACCCTACCACAGAAAAGATTACCAAAAATCATGGAGAACCTACCTCCATATATGCCAGAACCAGATTTGGTCCCATCAGCACTGGTCATGCAATTTGAGGTAACAAAGACAACCACCACACGGGGGCGGGGGGGGGCATAGAATCATGACCACTGAGATGAGGGCATTTACCCCTCAAGACCTAGAGCTATACCAAGACCGTGTCACCAAAAAAGGCGATAACCAATATGAATTTGTGTGGTACGTAGCCAATTTCGTGGCCGACCTTAAGGTCGATGGTACAGATTGGAAAATCCTGTACCCAAAACTATTCCGCCCACAGGGAATGGCAGATGATGAGTGGGACCATTTAAGAGTAAATATCCCTTTAAAACAGCTAATATGGGATTCATATCAGGCATACTCACAGGCGATCCCCTATGGACAACTTACTGGGCCTGTTCAGTTTGCAGGATTTTTGATAACATGCGAACTAGAAAGACAAGCAAATACGGGGGGAGATTGGGGGAGAATCTTAAGGTCAGTTTCGGTCCTGAACAACAGAGAAACAAATATGCTTCTGTCAAAAGAGCATGTAGACTTATTTCCATGCATCACAGCCAATAGCATGAACGGGTTAACAGTCCAGGAAATAGGAAAAATGAAGCTACCCAGAAAACAGGGTACCCGAGAAGCTCGTGATGTAAAGCCAAAATACAGGCCTCAAAACGATGCCCGGGAAAATTTTGACCCAAAAATACCCAGGAAAGTACAGGGCAGCCTATGCGTTTTTGAGAGACAAGGGAGTAAATAGCCAAAACAAACAGGGAGAGGCACTAGTGGCCTTAGCAAAGCAACATGGCTTTGTACCAACGGGGCAACATTAGGAACCAGCCCTCCAGGTTGGCTCTGCCCTGGGAGGGAGTACACTATTAATATACATACCAATAAAATATAATGGTTTAAAATGGCTATTAGACACAGGAGCTGCAATCTCCATTATTGGAGGAAATTCGGAACCAAAAGGAAACTTTATAGAGGAAATTCTAGTTCAAGGAGTAAATGGAGACATAAGCAGATTAAATATGTATAAAGTAAAAATTAGCTTTAACAAAAGTGAAATGGAAATTAAGGCAGCATATTTGCCCAGAAAAGAGTATAACATTCTAGGGTTATCAGACATTAAAAACTTTGCAGCAGGAAAGGATGTACTTATAAAAAATCTAAATGTAGTACAAACGACTTTAACTCTTCACTGTGACACATCAGAATTAATCCAAGCAAAATTATATCCGCTAGCAAAACCATTGAAATGGCAAGCACAATTAATCATAAAAAGGTTTTTAGAAGAGGGTATCTTGAAGGAAGTAGATAATCCCAGGTTCATAAACCCGATTTGGATAGTAAAAAAGAGAGCGAAGAATCAATATAGAATGGTGGTAGACTATAGAAGATTAAAGGAACCTTGCTTACTAAAACCTATGCAAATGAGTATCCGGCAACTGATTGAGACCTTAGAGTTGAAACTAACAAAAAGTTTAGAGGAGGGTGAAATAGTAAGATTCAGCCTTTTAGATATAAAAGATATGTTTTACTCAGTTCAGATGGAAGGCCCAGACAAGGTTGCATGCATTCAGTTAGATGACAAAACATACCAGTTTCAAGGATTAATGCAGGGTTGGATAAATTCACCTGCCTATGCACAAGGAATAATTAACGCGGCACTGGACAAATTTAACAATGTATTGGGATACATGGATGATGTAATAATCATTCATACAGGCTCAAGGGAAATGGCAGAACAAGAATTAAACGATGTAATTAAAGCAATGGAAACAAAAGGTTTCCAAATGAACCCCGAGAAAACAATATTTTTTGAATCAATCATAAAATACCTAGGATATCAGTGGGGGGGAACTGGAGTTAGCCTCACACCAGAATACAAAGAATTCATTTTGTCACAAAAACCCACAAAAACAGTAAAACAATGTCAAAAGCTAATGGGAAATTTAGTATTCGCCACCAGATGGCTAGCACCTGACACACTAAAACACCTAGGTTGGTGCATGTCTCATGATCAATTCAGCTCATTTAACAAAATTTATTCCAGTATAACTGAGGAACAGTTAAACACAGCGATAATGTTCCCAAGATTAAAAGGACCAATTCAAATAACAACAGAAGAACATGACCAGACACATGATATAGTCAGTGTAGAAGCAGGACCATTCACAGGCCAAATCTTAACAAACAAACTAACATATGAAAATGTAAAATCCTTTTTACAAACATTAGAGGAGCATTGGCCTTGGCTAAAGATACATGGGGGAGAAAAAATATTATTGTCTTCAAACGTAAACCCAGGAATAAACGCAACACCACCAGGCAGTTACCCAGGGTGGAAAATAAAGCATTACAAATTCGGTACGTTGCGTAAAGCTAACAAGCAAATTATACCCATAGCATTACCAGCTCACATTTGGTCTTGGAGTGATGGCAACATACACGGAGACGGAGGATATTACTGCCAGCAGTGCAGCTATCTAAAAATCATTTACTATCAGGGGAACAGTCAATCAACAAACAAAGCTCAGGAAGGTGAAAGAACAGGCCTAACATGCTTACTCAATCACTTAGCATTAAATCACGCAGACTCAGCATGGAAAATAGGTACAGACTCAAACTGGATGTACCAGACATTGTTGAAACAACAAAGCACCGCAGTATTAGGAGAAGGCTTACTGAGATATTCAAACACCATTGGTATACATAAGGTTCGCAGTCATAGCCCATTAATGCCATTAGCACATAGTTATTTAGATAAGGAATTGCAATGTGAGCCAGCAGACATGATTCAGATCTCTGAAGTTCAGGAACAGGAAGAACAAGAATTAGAAGGGTATGGATGGGATGAGTGGTCATTCAGACAACATTTATTTTGGGGACATCCTTTAAAAAACACATTGATAAAGATATTAAAATCTTTTGAGGTACCAAACCCACAAGAAAGGGCCTATTATATCTATCAGAAGTGTGAAGTTTGTGCAAACGGTTTGGATTATACCAAAAAGGCTAGAGTTCACCATGGAAAGCAATATTATTTTCCAGGGGAAGTATTAGCAATTGATATTATGCATTTATGGGGAAAAAATTGGTTGGTTGGTACAGACTGGGGAAGTGGAAAGATATTTGTTACATTTTTGAAACACATGACATGTAACATAGTAACAAATGCAATCAAAAGTTGGATGGTAATAACCAGAAGGCCTGCTATTCTTACTTCAGACAATGAGCACTTCCAAAGTGCTCAATTTGCACAGTGGTTGGCGTCCTATCATATATTTCATCACAAACACATACCCCTGCACCCACAATCTCATGGGGCAGTGGAAGGAGCAATTAAATTAATCAAAAGAAATGCTGTTGATTTTCCACAACCACAACAATGGTTAATCACTCATAATTCATGGAATTGGGACACTGATCCTAATCTCCCTTTCAGTGATTGGAAACCAAAATTTGGACCAGGTCAACTTGTCTGGGTGAAGCAGCCAAATGATCAAATTCTCCAGGGGGTAATTATAAATACAAAAAGCTCACCATTTAGTTATTTAGTATCTTTGCAGGACAACGAAGGAAACACAGACGAGGAAATCCACATCACGGTGCACGAACACATGATCAAAAGAAGACAATGAGGAGTTTAACAATACTTTCATTTTTTTTTATTTTTAGCCCAGTCGGAGAAGCCAAAAACTGCACGATTCACTCAACAAACTTAACGTTACATGCAAAATTTTACTATCACATACAAAATCAAATTTACCGGTGTTACTCCAAGAATGATACTAATTATGTAGTATCAAAAATAACAGAACAAAATTCTTGGAATCTCACTATAGGCAATCAATTCTGGGATTGTAATAATATCCAAAATTGCAAATGGAGTGTCAGACCAGACAACGATAATCAATCCTTACTCATCCCATATTGGGACGGATATCAAAAAAGGAAGGTATTAGACCTTGAACAAAATCTCACAAACATTCTTTTTGGCCTTCTAACAAACATCACAATTTGAGCAAATAATACAAATCACACATTACTAGCAGAAACACACAGAGAACAAATTTGCAAACCAGTTACAAATCAACAAATCTATGTTCGTCAAAGATGACAAAAACGTAGCCTAGAAAATGAACTAAATGGCATTTTACACCAAAGATTTGTATGTTACGAACAGCACCTTCTAAAGGCCTCGGTCAACATTAGCATAAATATACAAAACGTAACAAAGTTTTGTCCCAACATTTGTAAAAAACCTAAATAACCTGGCAAATAAAAGATACAAATTTGAACAGGAGGAAATGGTTTGCATGTAGTGTAGTTGTCCATGTTATCTAGGTGTAACTCATTTTAACACCATCTGTTCTCTTTGTATTAAAGCAAATGTGAAGGATATGCTTGTCTTTACCAGTAAGGGATATGAGTTTGCCAGATTCCTTCCAGGAAATCAAGACCCTATCATGGAACTGGGTGACATCAGCGAACCTGTATTCATCACCTATGATAATGAAACAAAATTATACTTCCGTTCAAAATCACAGCAAACGGTATGGAATGGCAAGGAAATGACGAATGAATCATGTGCCATAAGAGATATGATGCTGTTTACCACGTTTGTCATCCCGCTGAGACTCAGCACATCACAATGCTCACGGAAATGGTCTATTGACCAGTACTTGCCAGAAGAACTTCATTTCACAGCTCAACTGAAGGCGAACATACCAGTCTTGACGGTTAATGACTCATTGCATGTAATTTACCCTGTAAAAGGTGCTAACGTTGCATTAACATGGAATGATGGAGGAGTATTAGAATGGTTGTATAATTCCGGAGAAACAATATTGAGTGCTTGGAATTCACTCTGCTCATGGCTAGGCTTATGCGGGTTTTGGGAGAAGATATTAATGGGGATAGGACTGTTGCTTTGCATATATATTGTTTTTGTTATTATCTTGCCTAGAACATGTAACCATAATGTCACACAAATTAATAATGTGCAGTATAGTAGTTTAAACGATAAGATAATCTGAGCTCCTGTTTTTAGAGGGGGGATGTAAGGCAGGATCCCTCAAACCCTATGTGGAAAGTAGGTTTTCAGTCTCTTGCCTTCTTTTTTTTCCTAACAGTCACTCAAGATAAAAATCATAACACCTGGTAGGAAAACAATACTAGAAACGACCAAGTTGGCTTCCGGCAGCAACTGTATTGCGGTCTAGCATGATCCGTCAGTTAGCTGTATTGCAGTAGAGTAAGGAAATAAATACGTCACCATTGCCATGGTAACTATGGGGCCTAGGAAATATATGTCACCATCCCCATGGTGACTGTGAGGCCTAGGACATGGTAACATCCTGTTGGCCTTCTCACCGTCAGCATAGACCATCACAAAATTGGTCGCGTGCACATCACAAAACCACAAATTTGGCTGTGTTCACGTAAGACACAACCAAATCTAAACCATATAAAAAACCCTGATAGTGGCACAAAATTTTTGCAGAGGACTGCCATCTTGAAGGCATCACGTCGATCTTGAGCCTCTGTCCGTCTGGGTCTGGACTGTCATAGAGGGACGCCGGTGACATCCAACGGGTGTGAGTATTTGGAACCAGGGAAAGACTCAGATTCCCACCTGACCTATCTCCCTTAAAAGTATAAGGAATAAGTACCTGGGAACAGAATAGAGTAAGGCCTAAGGAACTCAGATTGTCTTATATGTAACAGTAACATAAGTGTATGTTAGATGATTAAATGTGTTGTTTAGTCTATAAATACATGTTTTAGAAATAAGAAGTAAAGTCAAATGATTAAATATTGTGTTTAGTCTAGAAGTGCATGTTTTAAGAGATAAGAATTAAGGTAAATAAGTGTTAGAGTAAGATAAGTACCTGTATTGTGTAATCCAATCTAGAATATTCTCAGTAAAAGTCATTAGTGTTTATCAGAAGACTGTGTCTGAGAATTTTTGTTCCATACTCCAGTATTCCTAAGTATCCAACCCCACTGTCCCGAACCACAAAAGCTGTGATCCCGCAGATAGCCCCAAATAAGTTATTCATAACTTAAGAGGGGTCGGTCATCTGCTTGGACACAGTTGCATTAATGTTTTTTTTAACCTTTTTTAAATCCTACAAAGTTCAACATGTCCGCATGTATCCGACAAAGTAGGTATTGGCCTATGAAAGCTTATGCTTCAATACTTTTGTTAGTCTTTAAGGTGCCACAGGGCTCTTTGTTGCTTCTGCAGATCCAGACTAACACGGCTACCTCTCTGATTCTTGACACTGCATTTTCAGTTCATTTAAATTTTAACATCTCTTGATCTTTGAGTTAACAGAACAGAGAGATGGACGGGAACTCTTTGGTTACATTGTTAACCTCAAAAACAAATATTATCTACTAATTTGTCATTAAAAGTTGAATCTGGGTTGTGCAACCCTTTCTAGCCCTGTATCACATGTGTTCATCAGCATCACAGTGTAGTTACCCTATTCTAGATTTTCAAGTAGTTAGCTGTGGAGCATATGTGTTTTCCATTTTCTAGAGAAACAATACACAAAGGAACAGAGTTGTTGTCTTTTTTTTCATTTTGACTTTGCATACTAGTTCACCCAGTTCTATACATCCAGCAAATGCAACTTACTGGGGCTAGTGCTTGCCCTGGAACACCATATATAGTTGTCGCAATAATGTACTAAACTGTAATACAATAACTCTTCAGATTCGGCTATATATCCATGGCAATTCCTTGTGCAGCAGTTTGTAACATGTTTTCTGATCCAGCCCCTGAGCACCCATGGAGTCGGCACCTGTGTTTTGACCAGAATATCACCTGATTTTCTAAAGAGTGTAATGGGATCTTTAATGATCACAGATATTCAGAACCTATCATCCTTAAAAAATCACCTCTGTTAGCACTGAGCTTCAGAACTGAGTCAATACAGACTCAGGGAAAATAACTATTTGTAGAGCTGACTGGAGAACTGTGTTTGACAGAAAAGTTACGGCTTTTTGAAGATCAGCAATCTGAAATGCTGACCTAACCCAACTGTATACATTCTATGATATCTAAGGGAATCACAACAAAAGACTACACACAATGCTTAATTAATGTAGCTGTGTAATTCGGTACTTTCTTTGTAGTACACATGTCTCTTTGAGAGAGGTCTGCCTGTCATAGCTGCCATTTATGAGGGAGAGTCAATACAGCACATTACATGGCATGTCTCCACTGGAGACTCTGTTTTTGTTCTTATTTGTTTCCCTTAAGTGAAGATACACAACATTCAAGGTGAAAGTTCATGGTCACTGTTTTGTACGGAAAACCTATGACACATGTCAGAATAATTCCTATCATTCAGCTCATTTTATTGTTCCAAACCATGCTATACCCTTTCATAAGGAGAAATAGATATCTCAAACTGTGCATTGGAATTATACTAACTGAAATATCTAGTACAATATCCATTCAAGCAATTTGCTTTATTAATTTGTAGATGCAAAGCTAAACATACTTCTTACTGATAAGATAACATCATGGGGTCTGGTAATTTTGAAATCATAATACCTTAAAGGATTGGAAACATCCAGCTACAACTAGTACCATGTAAATCCACAGTGACTATCTCATGATAACCATACATCCTGAAGTTCTTTGTTGCTCTTATTAAAGGATAATCATACCCCCTGTTGTAACTAATCTGCTAAATGATAAATGGGACTGGAGACAGGATGCAAGCTGACTTACATAAAAAGCAGTACAAGTTATCTATTCAGCCTGTTTTCAATAGATAGAGACAGTTTTCTAGTCAAATTCCTTCTTATGATTGAGTTATCAACATTTGCTGTAAATGAATACTACAGTTGGACAGCAAACAGTTTGCCTATCCCTTAGAAATTTGAGTTCTCAGGAAAAAAATGTCCTGTCATGAATTGTGATGACTCAAAATCTTGAAAATTTTCACAAACTGAAACCCCTACCCCCAGACAAAACTCCGTTCTGCTCAATCCAAAGATTTTGACAGTTTAATTTTTTAAACTATAACTAGCTTAAATTTCAAAACAGTTTTTAACTGGAAAACCAGAGTGTTTCATTTTGACAGTGTCTAAACTCATCTATTCTTCTGAAAAGTTTAAGTTTCAATGAACTGTCATTTTCTTATGAAAAACATATTTGGTTGAATAATTCCCAACCAGCTCTTCTGAAAACTGGAGTCTTCAAGAAACAAAAAAAAAGAGCATTTTACATTCAAGGGTTTTTCTGTTCTTAACACATGACAACCTTTAGGAAGGATTTTAACTGTCTAATGACTTTACCTTCCTTGGAGTATTTCCTGAAAGTCTAATTCTGCCACCCTTACACAGAATAGAACCTGACTTTGTAAGTAGTCCCATAGGATCACAATGTAGCCAGCCCAATGCAGCCACATAGAAACTTTAAGGGAGAGTAAGATGCCCTGCATCCCTCTGTCCAGATGCCTGCATCTCAGTTGCAAGCAAGGAAGGAGAGCAGAGGCTGTGCATCTGCTAGTTTCCCACTCTTTCCCCACTATCCATAACAGTGGACATGGAATGGATGCATTGGATTAAATAAATGGGTGAAGCCTAGGTTCTGCTCTCCCAATGGATATGCCTAACCTGCAAGTGAATGTGCTTCCCAGCATGGATAGACACATGCTAGCTCTGCTTGAGATAGCAACTAAAAATAACAGTGTAGCTAAGAGTAGCACAGGGGCAGGTCACTCCGGGGACTGGGAGAGATTGTACTTTGGCTCCACGTGTGCTATCCTGCTACACTCTATTTTTAACATGCGAGTTTATGCATAAGAAGTGGGTGTCTGTCTACCCACGATGGGAAACACACTTTCAGTAGCAAGGTAGACATACCTGTTTGTTGGCTGAGATCAAACAGTTAACAGTAGTAACTCTCAGTCACATTTCCATCCATGGGGTTCTCTAGTCCGGAAAGCTTTGAACCGTGCTTTATCTAGGGTTAGAGGTAAAAGCACAATGTACCCCACTGAAATGAGTGGGGCCCTTTGAATAGCTATTGCCTTTCATGGAGGCAGATTAACTGAGAGAAGCTTTGCCATCAGTGTAGTAGCGTCTTCACTGAAGTGTTCCAGCAGAGACAACTGCAGGATTTTAAGTGTAGACCTGCCATAAAGGTATCAGGAATCAGCCTTAGCTGATAACGCTGGTCTACAATTTTTTAGAAGTCGTCTGCTTCAGAGATAAAATGTGATATTTATTATGTATTTTGATGTGCTGAATTCAAATATGACAATTAAAACAACTGATTGGCTACTGTTTCTAAGATATTTGAGATTTTACATTTTATGTCTATGTATATTGTGTAGATAGTAGAGTTTTAATCATAAATTGTAAACCTAGGTCTCTTCATGTGTTTATGGTTGCTTTACATGATAATATTTCACCTGTCCTGTTTATGTAACACTTTAAAAAACAGCAGAAGGGTTATATAAATAAAATGTATTATGAAACAAAAGGCAAAAAGCTATTATGTACTTTAGTCCTATTCAGTGTCTACTCGGCGCTTCTTGGCTTGTCTCTTGTATTCCTTAAATGGAGCATCTCTTGTCACTGTCCAGCAACAGTCGGCAAGCATTGATGGGCTCCATTTGCCCTGATAGCGTTTCTCCATTGTCGCAATGTCCTGGTGAAATTGCTCGCCATGCTCGTCGCTCACTGCTCCGCAGTTTGGTGGAAAAAAATCTAGATGAGAGTGCAAAAAATGTATCTTTAGTGACATGTTGCAACCAAGGCTTTTGTATGCCTTGAGGAGGTTTTCCACCAACAACCTGTAGTTGTCTGCCTTGTTGTTTCCGAGAAAATGTATTGCCACTGACTGGAAGGCTTTCCATACCGTCTTTTCCTTGCCACGCAGTGCATGGTCAAAGGCATCATCCTCGAACAAGTTCACGAATCTGAGGACCAGCAAAGACACCTTCCTTTATCTTAGCTTCACTTAACCTTGGAAATTTTCCACGGAGGTACTTGAAAGCTGCTTGTGTTTTGTCAATGACCTTGACAAAGTTCTTCATCAGAACCAGCTTGATGTGTAACGGTGGTAACAAAATCTTCCTTGATTCAACAAGTGGTGAATGCTGAAGAATTTTCCTCCCAGGCTCCAATGACTGTCGGAGTGGCCAATCTTTCTTGATGTAGTGGGAATCTCTTGCATGACTATCCCATTCGCAGAGAAAACAGCAGTACTTTGTGTATCCAGTCTGCAGACCAAGCAAGAGAGCAACAACCTTCAAATAGCCACAAAGCTGCCACTGATGTTGGTCATAGTTTATGCACCTCAAAAGTTGTTTCATGTTGTCATAGGTTTCCTTCATATGGACTGCATGACCAACTGGAATTGATGGCAAAACATTGCCATTATGCAGCAAAACAGCTTTAAGATTCATCTTTGATGAATCAGTGAAGAGTCTCCACTCATCTGGATCATGAACGATGTTGAGGGCTGCCATCACACCATCGATGTTGTTGCAGGCTACAAGATCACCTTCTATGAAGAAGAATGGGACAAGATCCTTTTGACGGTCTCGGAACATGGAAGCCCTAACATCACCTGCCAGGAGATTCCACTGCTGTAGTCCGGAGCCCAACAGCTCTGCCTTACTCTTGGGTAGTTCCAAATCCCTGACAAGGTCATTCAGTTCAGCTTGTGTTATGAGGTGTGATTCAGAGGAGAAGGATGGGAGAAAATGTGGGTCCTGTGACATTGATGGTTCAGGACCAGAAGTTTCATCCTCTTTCTCTTCCTCGTCTGACTCAAATGAGAATGATTCTGGTGCATCAGGAACCGGCAGTCCTTCTCCGTGGAGTATTGGGCGTATAGCTGATGGAATGTTTGGATAATGCACAGTCCACTTTTTCTTCTTTGACACACCTTTCCCAACTGGAAAGGTGTGTCATGCAGAAGTAACAATTGCTGGTATGATCTGTTGGCTCTCTCCAAATCATTGGCACTGCAAAAGGCAGAGATTTCCTTTTCCTGTTCAACCACTGGCGAAGATGTGTTGCACAAGTGTTGCAGCATATGTGTGGGGCCCACCTCTTGTCCTGATCTCCAATTCTGCAGCCAAAATAAAGGTGACAGGCTTTCTTAACCATAGTGGTTGTACTGCGCTTTTGTGATGCAAAAGTCGCTTCACCACAAACATAGTAGAAGTTATCTGCATTGTTCACACAAGTACGAGGCATCTCTGCTCACTTTGGCTAAACAGAAATGTGCCCCTTTGCAAAATCAAACACTGACAAATAGAGCATGACACTCTATGATTTCTAGAGCTGATACAGGGAAATTTGTTCAGCAGAGTGATGTAAGCTTCGCTATGATTGCATCATCCATGACTTCCAGGAATAATATGATGAAATTCAATTCATATCATGTATGATGCAATACCAGCTTCAGATTGCATCATTCATTGTTTTGCCTAAAAAGCAAGTACTGTCCAAACCCAGTCATACATTTATTAATAGATCCAGTCAAAGATGTATTTTAGTCATTTCTGGTTTAAACTGAGATCCCTTCCCTTTATAACTCACTTATCCTCCGCCATTCCCATGTCAAGGGTTGTATATACTGACCCAATAGCATATCTTGAAAACTAGAGCCAATCAACAATTTGAAGTATCATTTTCGTTCTCAGTGACCCAGAATTAGTAAAGTTTGACTACATTTATTTCAGAAGCATTTTGGCTGTAGAGCAGTGTAATTAGTCGTGAGATACATATAAGTTTCTGAAAAACTCACTCATTAGGCTGAAGTTTTCCAGGTCTGGTCCTGCAGGTGATTTCTCTGGTAAAGTTTGAAAAAAATGTTTGAGCCACTTTCAAGTATGAGGAATGATAAAAGAATATACTCTCTCTCATGCAAAATTATTACAATTTCATTAATTTCAGAAACAATGATTGCCAAAGCAACTAAGGTAGAAAGTTCAATTCTAGCAGGGAGATTGGTCCTATTTAGGAAAAGTACTTATGAATGTTCTGGGAATAATAGTTTTGTTTTGATTGAAACTCATTTTCAGCAGGAGCACTAGTTTCTTCTGAACAACAGTAGCAGCATTTTAACAATACTGTTTTGTGTAACCCCCTACCCAGAGTTCCTGCAGCTCTGGAATGAGCATGAAGCGGTGGTGATGGGGGGTCCTATTCTGTGGATTACAGTCAGGAGTATGGACAGAATGGACTAAAACTCCTGCTGAGAGCAGTATGGAGGTGTCTGCATTGGGTGATATGGAAAAGAAGTTTGCTGAGCCAGGTCTGCTCAGCCCCCAGAAGGAGAAGACAGCCTGAGTCAGACAAAGGTTGAGAGTAGGTTTAGTTTTGGTTTCAAGCTTGGGTCTAGACTGGGACTTGAGAAAGAAACAGAACAGCTCAGAGAGTCTCTACTTAGCTTCCCCTCACCACAAAGCAGTCTTTCAACTGCTATGGGATATAATGCATGAGTCAGGAAGTTCCAGCTCTGCAGAGACCACCCTTTGATGGCTGCTGAGAGCAAAGCTAGAATTCCAGAGTACTCCAGACCAGGAAGCCAACAAAGATCCTGCCCTGCTCAGGAGCAAAGACACACCAAGAGGATTGATTTCTGTTTGAGCTAGTTAACCTTTAAAGAGCTGCAGCACACATTGCAGGAGACACTCTCAGGGTACCATGTAACTGGGAATGTGTCAAGGTGGGAGATGGGAGTTGTGAGTGTTGAGAGGTGATAAATTTGTTTGTTTGCATTTAGTAGTTAACCCTAATACATTCCTTCTCCAGATCCTATGTTCCTGCACCCAGTAAAGTCCCCTTTGTTCTGTTGTTAAATTTGGATGTGTCAGTTCTTTGCTGGGGTTTGTGTTGATGTGTTTTATTTCTTGCGTGTACTGACCTGTTTATTGTCCTTGCCAGCTGGGGTGACCAGATGTCCCAATTTTATTGGGATAGTCCCGATTTTTGGGTATTTTTCATATATAGGCTCATATTACCCCCCCCACACACACACACACACCCCTTGTCCTAATTTTTCACACTTGCTGTCTGGTCACCTATTGCCAGCAGAACTTTTCCATGCATCTCATTCATTTTCCCAGTAGTCTCAGCCTGTGAACTAGAGTAACCAGAAGTACATACAGGGCTTGTCCCAACTCCCAAGGAGTTAAATGGTAATATTGCAGTTGTTTTCAGTTGCAGTTGAATGGATCCCACAATCAGTAAAAGCAGTATTTAGGTTTGAAAGTATGCCCATGGTCTTGGGAGGATTTATTTTTTAATTTTCGTACCAGGCTCTCTGAGATTCTCTTCTTTCTTTCTAGCTATTACTACTTTTTCTTACTTCAAAAATTCAAAGTCAAAATCCCAAGCTTGTGCTTCTTTCATATCTGCTTTTAAATTGAACTGTGAGAATTTTCAGGAACATTTTTATTTTAAATTGGAAATATCCAGTCAATAGCTAAGTTACAAAAAAAAGAGTGCCCACAGATACTACAAAAACTATTCATGATATGTATATTTCACTTAGAAGTTATTACAGTAAGCCATTAAAGGAGAAAACATTTATTTCCTCAAGCAAGATACCCTTCTGACCTAGTCCCTCCTGACTTTGGGAGGAGTCTATCCCTGGTGTAACTTTATTTATTTGAATGGAGTTACACTGGAAATTAATACGTCTCCTCTGTGTTTGGTGTGGCAAATTCTGCAATGATCACTGGCTTTCCATGTATCTTTTCCTAAACACATCAACTTTGTCTTGAGAAAATGTAAAGATGGAATACTTCCCAGTTCTTCTCCGTGAATTACCAAGACAAACAGATTTCAGTGCATTGGTGTCATACCAAAAATCCCCATGCCCAAACAATCACATAACTTTCTAATGTTTGTCTTCTGCTCTTTTTTTTTTTACATCCCAAAGTCAAGGACCAAAACCATCACACACCAAGCAGAGCCATGATCCTTTCTCTGTTCTTCCCACTTCACTTCTGCTACTCACAAATCCCCATCTCAGAACCACTGTTGTTCCAACAGGAAGAATAACTGGAGAAATATCCATAAAAAGCTTGATAATGATGCTTTTAAATTGATTAACACATTCCTATTAAGCAATGTGAAGCCCTCACTCCAGAACTGAACGTGATGTTCCCAAAACATGCCCTTTGTTATTCCACCTGAGAATCTGTAGTGGTATCAATAGCAGAGGAAAATAGCAAGTTTTGGAGAACCATAAATGAGACCATTAAAATCATCCTCGTGTTTTTAAAATATCCGTTTTCTTATATATCTGGAGAATTTTTCGTTTGGTTGGTTTTAACTCAATTTGTTTAAAATTGATTCTGGGCAAATTTAATGTTAAAAGGAAGCAAAGACTAACAGTGCTGTATAGAGCCAAGTTCAGTTAGTACAAGCTTGCACAAATCAAATGACTCCATAACTCTCTTCCACTGCACTTCAATCTTGAACTGAAACAACATTGCTATTCCAGTCAGGGGCTCCATTAGTAGATACTTCCAGAGGTGTTGGAGCAGTGTGCTAGGACCAGCCTAATCCAACTGAAGAAAAAAGACTCTCTCTCTCTATATATATAATATATCAAGATGTTTTGTTACAAAAAACAAGTGAACACAATTTTGAATCTCACTGTATAGCTTTTCATGCAAAATTTGAGGATTACTGTAATAACAAATAGGCTATGAATTCAAAACATCAGCATTAATTCACCATACGCCTAATCCATCACCCATTATTGTCAAAGACAATCTTTCTATTCACTTCAGTAGGTATTGGATAGAGGCACTTATCTTTTTGGGATTCATTACCCATATTAGACTCTGACACAATAAACTGTGGTGGTATCTATCACCAAAATGAAATATTTTAAATATGGCCTGATTCAACCCCCCCACCATTTAAATTATTAAAAAGATGCCTATTGAATTCATTGGGTTTGGACCAGGCCCACACCCACTGTAAAGTATTAAACATGACAGAGGATCACATTATCCCTTAACTCTCTTGTATTAGTTAGTTTCAAATGGTTAGGAGTAAACTCATACTAGTTGTTTCAGCTGTTATCGCTAACAAAGGTAGTATTCTATATTTCTACATACATACACACACACACATATTCCTGTGTTAGCTAATTTCCACACATGCAGCATAAGAAACAGGGCACAACTTCTGATTTTGATAGTGCAGATCTGTGCCATTTAAAGTAAAGGAGAACCTCTATTAACTGCCATTATTTTTGGGCTAGCTGCTAGAAGGCAAGCCAAACTCAGAAGTAGAGCTGGCAAGGGAATTTTCAGTCAAAATTATTTTGATTGACAATATGATTTCCGTAAAATTCACCAAAATGTTTTGACTTTCCACTGGGGAAATGGAAACAATATGTTGATTTGCTGAACTGACTTGAAATGTTTTATTTCAAGTAAGCTCAACATTAGACTGCTCCCTCTGTTATTTTATTGCCTCTTGGGAATGGTAACTCAAATGCCTCATCCCCATAACAAGGTGTACCAGGCCTTCCTGTGCTCTGTCCGAGGCCCTTTTGCATCCTGCTTCAGAAAACAGTTCTCTGAGAAGAAAATTCAGTGAATCTTAATCTCTCATCTTGCGGAGTCCAGCAGCCTGGGAGCAGCCATTTTGGAAACCAGTGAAATCTGGGAACTAGAAACAGCCAGTCAAGGCCCTGAAGGGCAAAATAAAATGAGCGATCTGCTCTTAGCATCTTCTGTATGAAAAAAGAGAATGGAGGAAAGGCACTCTCGAGACCTGAGCCAAAGGAAAAATTCTAGGCCAGACCCCATTGCTGACAAGAATGAACTGAAGGAATCAGAAGAAACCTTGATCGTCCAGTCCTGGAGGGGGAACTTAGCCCGGAAGGATGATAAACTATTTTGTTATAATTGGTCCTGAAGAACAAGAAATTTCTTCCATTTTGAGTTTGTTGTACCCTGGAAGGTATTTTAGACTGTCTGACTGAGCCACAGAATACTTACAGAGGCAAGAAGATAGCTTACAAGGTGTGCCAGGAGCTCAAGACCATGCCCGGACACAGGGGGATGCTCAACCCACCACGTGCTCCCATTCTCTCTTGAACAGGGTTATTAAGTCAGACTGCACTGACTAGGATAGTCTTCCCTGTGACTGAGCCATGTGATGCACTATATAGGAATCACATGACTGCAGTTATATGCTCAAGGCTACCTCAGACTATGTTAGCATGAATTTGCAGAAGGACCGAGTCTTGTTCATCCTTTCTGTGAGTGCAAGTTGTACCTCAAAAATGTTTGTCTGCAGTTCTGCTCTGGCAGAATGAAGTGTGGGCACAAATCTAAATCCTTGTGCATTTAAGTATTTGATTTATTCCCACATAAGGGAATCATGTCTTCACCTTGGGTGGGAGGGAGAAGCTGGAGAGAGAGACTTTCAGGCACCCCTTAAGGTTGAATTTAGTTAAAAAACAAACAAACAAACAAACAAACAAAAAGTGATTTAGCATTATATACTCTCCTGGCCAAGAAAAAAAAAATGTCAGGAAAAAAGAAGTCTTTATATTTTTTTGTTTGATATTAAGCTGTTTGCATCTGACTTCAACTATTTCTCAAACAAGACAATTATACTTACAGAATTACTGTATTTTTAATGAAAAAAATAATTTCAATATGATATGGCAGGATATGAATTATAGATAATAATTCATTGATAGTGTATTGAATAGTATTTATCCTTTGACCTCCTGATCCACAAAAGGTAAAGTATGTATTATCGACTCACTGGCTACTATGTCTTATTAATTGAGAAGTGCTCTCCAATTAACACTGACATACCTTTACTGGAGAGAAAAAAAAAATAATAGTGACCTAATAATTACAGAGATAGACTATTTTTACTTTGACCTCACATTAAGTAAAGCACTGTAACATTCCATGTCTTGGCATTAAGATAAGA
Source organism: Dermatemys mawii (assembly GCA_007922305.1). Classification (NCBI taxonomy): domain Eukaryota; kingdom Metazoa; phylum Chordata; order Testudines; family Dermatemydidae; genus Dermatemys; species Dermatemys mawii. The sequence continues at coordinate 44,702,084 of ML677348.1, read as the reverse complement.
GTTTTCCAAATTATTAACCAATGAATTTGCTGCAGTCTCCTAGTAGCACGGATTCTACTGAAGAGTAGGTTGGGAAAAGAGAGCAGCTTCTTGGGACCCCTGATTGCAGAATGGCAGTGGGAATGCACAACTCAGCACATCAACAGGACACCCATGTTGTACCCATTCTCCAGGATATTTCTGTTAACTCTCCACTCCTTTGCGAATGAAGCTGGTGTAGAATTTTTAAGGAGCACTTCAGTAGCTAACAGCCACTTTAGGTGCTTAAGTCCAACATTTAGGTGCCACCTTCATTCACATAACCTCCTTTCAGCTGTTGCCTAACCCTTTAGTTTCTAGGTGCCTAACTTTTCTCTGTTAAAGTCCCTGAAATACCTAGATATGAACAGCTGGTCATGTACACAGACACCCAAATGTTCATGCTGCTCAGCAGCTCAATGCCTATGTCACATGTAAGCCTTAAAAGCACGCAGAAAGAAGGCCTTCCTCTGCCTATTTTACTGCAGGATGCAATCTGGTAGTCATGCTCAAAGCACAGCTAAACCTACATAAAATTGCTAGAGAAGAAAGAGATGGTTGCTTCTTACCCTTTAGTTGGTAGTTAAAGCACTCACTCAGGCTGAAAGAGACTCAGATTCCATTTCTCTCTCAGTTCAATGCAGAACAGAGACTTGAATTTGGATCACCCATCTCAGTGCTCTGAACATTTGGATATTTTGGGGGTGGATCTCAGGCTGTCCTGTTGAAGCTGGTCCACTTTGCATAAATAATTATATATTAATTTAAACAGAAACTCCCACCTCCCTGGGGAGTGCCCTAGCAATAGACTAAATATCTCTTGTGAGTTGCACCCTTGGAGACTTAAAGGCACAATATAATCCTATTATGGATCGTAGACAGTGGAGTTCCTCAGGACAGTCTTTTGAACCAGAATATTTAATCACTTCATCCTTTTTAAAGCTACCATATTTACTTCTCCCTAATGGCCCAGCTTCACTTGCCTTCAATACTGTTCCAAGCTCCAGTGTCAGAATTTGAGGCCTCTGATGCTTGTGTTTTGGAAACACAAGATTTGACACTGAGGCAGGATTCAGAGTGTGTGTGTGTGTGTGTGTGTGTGAGAGAGAGAGAGAGAGAGAGAGGATTGTTTTTTGTATCCTTTGCACCAATATGGAAATCTTCACAGTTCTAGACATAGTCTGGCCCAAAATGTACAACTGGCAGAGAGCTGGTTCTAATTGTCAATACAATAATTGTTTCTTTATGGAAAAAGTATTTTTTGATTCTCATCTTCAGTTACAAAAACTAATTCTTATTCTGTGATCACTAATTTACCATTTGTAGGCTGGGGTGACATTTTCAGCAAAAAGCCCTGATTCCAGATAAAGTGGCAGATTTAGATCACTTGTTAAGGTTAACAATTTTAAATTTTCCAGCCTTCTATTCTAGATGTATTGTAAACAGCTGTGACTTGCTGGATAATTTGGTCTAATGTTATGATTTGCACGTTTCTGTTCTGCCAGACATTTACTGTCACTATCATAGATTGCTGAGGATTCCAGCAATTTTAATTTTCTTAGCACAGTCTGGTGATAGGTAACAGAAGTTGTTTGATTCTGACATCAAAACTTATACCAAGAGATATTTTTTTTTGTACCATGAACAAATAGGATACAGAGTTTTATCATATGGAAGAACTATCCTCTCAAGGAGGGACATGTTGCTAGGGCTAACTCTAATTTTCACAGGCTCCCATTCAGAGCAACACATGTGGGTTCCATCCATCTCCTCCCCAACCTGTAATTAGATTCCTCCATCTCTTCATACATATTTCACTACCTCAGTATTTCATGTTATAGTCTCTCCTCTCTATCTCTCTGACACACAGAGTCTTTAACATTTACACCTTCTTCTTCTTTTTCTTGACTGTGGACTCAGAGATGCATGGAACGAAAGTGCTATAGAAGTGCAGAGTATAATTAAGTCATCATGAAATAGATCAGTAAAATGGTAGGTATCATTGGCTGTTACATGATATGAATTAGCAGATTTGTACATATATATTTTAATTAGAAACTAAGCATGAATCTTTGAGGAAGCCACATGGAATTAATTTCCCTTACTTTTATTTATTTATGTATATCTGATTTGTTTTTAGCCCTCATGAAAAGTGCCAGTCTGACCGCCCTGGAAAATGAAGCCTTCATTAGATCACAGAAGACCAGGGGCAGGCAGTGCAGGCTTTGCCATGCTGCAGGTGACTTTTCTAGGAATAAGGTATAGTTCATTCTTCCGTAATATAACCTATGTCCTCTCTATTGAGACTACCAATAAGAATGCTAATTACTTGTTAACTGTGGGGGAGGTTTAATGATGGGGACACTGACCACTAGGAAATGTTCTGAAATGTTTAACTCATTACACTAAATATCCTTTACTAATTATGGGTATTTTTTGGTAACTCATCTAGGCTTTTTTAAAACTTATCACCTGAGCCACTCAGTCCCCCTATTCAATCATTTTTTTATTTTTAACTGGATAGCAATGTGCCTAGATTAAACAGAAGTCTTTCATTCTCTAGACAGTGATTTGCATGTGACATATGATCAAGTCTGAAGCCATGTCTATACTACAGGCTCTTTAACAGCATAACTATGGCACCATAGCTATTCTACTATAACCCCAAAGTGTTGATGAAGACTACAGCAATGGAAGGGCATTTTACATTGCTGAAGTAACTCCATGCTATGGTAGCTAACTAGGAAGCATTCTTCTATCAGTCTTGCTGTGACTACAACAGGGGTTACATTGGCATAGCTATGGAACTCAAGGGGAGTAAATTTTGCAGTAGCTATGTTGACCTATGTTTTAAATATAGAGTAGGCCTAAATTGCATTGATCTGTCAGCACCTTGAAGACACTCCTATCAAATATGTCAGGGGTTAGAAGTGCAATGATTTAATTAGATGTCCTATGGGTAGAAAGAAAACATAAGTCTGTATTAAATGGAGGTCAATAACTGAAATAAAAGCTGTTGTTGTCTGGTGATAGTAAAAAATACACTTTATCCTGAACTGGAGAATCAGATGTCATTGAGTAATAATGGTGTAAATGTTGCTACAGTGCACCAGTTATGAAAAAAAGTTAATTACCAAACCAATTCCTATTAAAGGAACTGATCTAGAATACTACACTATTCTGGGAATCACTTTCTGATCCTGTTTAGATAAACCAAGTAAATAGATATATTAATTTTTTTTCACTAGCTGTCTAATAACTATATCAGACTGGGGGCTAGTTACATTATCATATTATTATATTCTGGACTGCAACTGATATAGCATATATGTTCTATCATGTGATATGGAATGATTGAATATGACTATTGTGACGGGGCAAGGCCAGATGGCTACTGGAAAACAGTGGAGACAGCTATATTATCCCCAGGCTAAACAAATCCCAGTTACCAGGGCAAGCAGCTGGAAGTTGTTCCAGGTCAATTAAGACACCTGGGGCCAATTAAGATCCTTCCAGAATACAGGGAAGAAGGCTAGGTTGATTGGGACACCTGAGGTCAATCAGGGGCTGGCTGAAAGTAGTTAAAAGACTTGCAGTTAGTCAGGTGGAGGCATGTGTGTCAGGAGCTGTAGGAGGAAGCCTCACTGCTTGTGTAAGGGAGAAGTACAAATCCTATCAGGCACAAGGAAGGAAGCCCTGAGATAAGGGTGATGTAGATATTGAGGAAGTGGGGGCTGCTGGGGAGAAGTGGCCCAGGGAATCGTACTCATCCTGTTTCCAAAAAGTCAGCTACCAAGATCTGCTATTATCAGGGTCCCTGGGCTGGAGCCTGGAGTAGAGGATGGGCCTGGGCTCCCCCTTCCTCTTCCTGACGAACCACTGAGACTGGAAGACAACAGAGACTATGAAAGGGAGGATAGCTTCTCCTCACCTCCATTGCTGGCTTATGATGAAAATGGCTCAGTAGGCTGTGACCCTTGCCTCTAGAGAGAGAAGGGCTACATGGAAGGTCACAGTGAGCCATTGAGGCTAGCGTAATCCACCAGGAAGCGGGGGACCCACTGATACAAGGTCGGAGCTTTGTCACACCATTTATATAATTGATGTTATCACTGTTATACAAAGTATGTCATGCATGGTGTCAATGGAAGAGTTATGAATTGCTAAGTATGATTATCCTATTTATACGTATGTATCATCTTTGTATCTGCAGTTATGAATACTGGCTATGTAGTGGTATCTTATACATACCTCAAGGCGAGACAGCTATGTGTTGATGGCATACTAAGAACATTTCACTCTAACAATGGTCCATAGAAGAAACTTCATCCCTCGCAGTAGCTCTTCCTATGGATGCCTCAGATGACCAAGGGACAATGGGCACCCCCCATGAGTCAGCGAGCCATGTATGGACATATGATATGTTCATGTGACCCTGGACTTGATCTTGGACCAGTAACTTTCCACCAACAGGGTCTGTGGGCTTTGTTTGGGATAGTAAATTTCCGTGCATATGACAGAGAGCATAAAATGGCAACTGAGAGAGCTCAGTTTTGTCTTCATTTCCTGCTTCATTTCTCTGGACTGGATTTATAACAAGAAAGCCCTGAACAAAGACTGATGACCTCCAATCTGCTTGGGTGACTCCAGAGAGGCTTCTGCAAGTTAGCATGTTATTTCATCACTGTGATGATCCTGATCTATGAACACTGAAAAATCACATGTATGTATATGATCTATTAACCATTTATAACTGTCTTCTTTTCTTTTATTAAACTTTTTGTGTTTAACTACTAAAGGATTGGCATCAGAATGATTATTGGGTAAAATCTGAGTTGCATATTGACCTGGCAAAGTGGCTGATCCTGTGGGATTAGAAGGGCACTGTATCTGATTAAATTAGTTTTCAGTAACCACTCATCAAAAGTCCAGTGTCTGGGCAGTGAGCCTATGGCTTGAATGTCTCAGGGGACTGTGTTTCTGGCTTCTTCTTAACCAATATGTTGATACAGAAGCTGTTATGTTACTGGTTTGGTAAACTCAAATGATAGAATAACCACCAATTTGGGATGATCTGCCCTATTTCTTAACAATCTGTCCTGAATTTGGCATCCTCATTTGTGACCCAATGAAGCACAGTGACATATGATCACTGGTTGCAGTTATTTCCTTGATTTAAAACCTCACTTGGATTGATGGGTATGAGCACACTATTCAATTAACATAACATTAAGGATAAGTTAATCACAAGCCCCTACATAAGACAAATGGGTATGTGAACCCACCCAGGAGCTTTACAGTTCATGGGTGGAGGTGATTTTGCTAAGTATTGTTTTGTGTGTCCCTGCACATTTGTGCATGGGCAGAACATGAAACCAGAGATAGATGGAGAACGAAAAAAAGCCAAGAAGCAGCCTGTAAGCAGGCTAGAGGAAGCTTTGGATCCCAGGGAAGCTGGTTGAAAGAAGCCTGGGTTGTAAGAAAGGAAACTATCCTACTGGTTTTTATACCTCCTGTGGTGAGAGAAGCAAGGCTTTGTACATTCTTGTAAACAAACAAGATTAAAAAAAAAACAGATTCCATCACTAATTTCCACTTCCAGCTGGAATATACCCAGGATCCAGAACTTCAATTACCTTCTCAGGTCAAAGCAGGGCAATAATATTCAACCTTGACAATAGCTATATGGTATACACTACCCTTCATCAAAACATAGGTGTGTACAGTTTGTCAGGTGTGATGACTTTGACATTAATATAATCTGGGTGAACTTGCTCAGGGAAAGTATTAAGGAACTGAAAATTTGCATAAAATTTAAGACAAATATTTGAGTTTCAGCAAAGTGCAGATAACTAGCACCTGTAGTTATTATTTGTTAATGTCACACTTACTGGTGAACTTCTTGTTTCTCATTTGCCAAAAGTAGAAAAGGCAATTGATTTGTTTAGCCAGTGTATTTGTTTGCGAGAAAGAGACAGAGTGTAGAGAGGACGCAGGATGCATCAGAATTCTCATTACTATTCAAAGGCGATTTTCAGATGTTCAGCCCAAATTGCAGACAGTACAGAACAGATGTGGATAACCCTTATGTGTATGAATGTAAGAGTTACCGGACTGTATGCCCTAATCCATTGCGGCACAACAGTGTCCAGGACTAGATTTTTCAGAGGAATTTGCAAGAAAACTTATAATGACACCCATTTTATTTATTATTTATTTATTTATTTTTATTTTATGTACAGTTCACCATCCCAGTCCAATGGGGGCTGCGGGAAGTGGTGGCCAGCACCGTGCTGCTTCCCGCAACCCCCATTGGACCGGGACAGCGAATCACAGCCAGTGGGAGCCACGATCGGCAAACTGCCAGGTAAATAAAGCAGCAGATGAACCAGACTAACAGTTAGTATTTCTACCACTTACAGCAGGCAGTATGCCAAGTTTCTTAACATTTCAAAATTCATTGTGTGTTTTGACTGTCTATTAAGAATAGCTTACACTGTCAAAGGGAATGTTCACATTTGCAAGGAAGTATTTATTTTAAATGCAAGAGGAGAAAAATCTTGACCTTAGAGATTCTGTACTTCTTTACCAGCCACATACTCCTCAGAGGCTGTAATTGCATATGCTAAATTGTCACTGGAAAACTGCCTCACATAAACAAACATTGCTCTAGTCAGGATAATTTGTTTTCATATTACACCAGATCCCCTTCTAAATATCAATATGACACTGTAACTAATAAAAACAATCCAGTATGCGATATCTTTAAGCATTTTGTGCATTCTAATTTGATTACAGTATAAAAGTGAAATTTCTTCCCCTCAAACTCAGCTGAACTTGTTGAGGTGGTTGCATGGTGGTTGATTCAATTAGCCATTAGTAAATTAAGATTTAATTATGGAAATGCCTGTCAAGATCTTGTGAAAGTTCAAAATGACTCTTTGGGGTGCTTTAAGGGATATTTGTAGCTCTTGAAATCAAAACAGCTACTATACACATGATGCAGAAAAGCAAGAAAATCATGTATTTGTATTTATATTACAATTTTGTGGAAATGAGGAGAGTTATGAGTATTTAAAATTAGGACTGTCAAGAGATGTAAAAATTAATTGTGCTTAATTGCCTGATTAAAAGTTAATAACAATTAATTGTAATGTTAATAATAGAATACCATTTATGTAAATGTTTTTCAATGTTTTCTACATTTTCAAATATTAGTTTCAATTACAACACAGAATACAAAGTTTACAGTGTTTACTTTATATGTTTTTACAAATATTTGCACTGTAAAAACAAAATAAATATTATTTTTCTATGTACCTACTACAAGTACTGTAATGCAATCTCTTTATCATGAAAGTTAAACTTACAAATGTAACATTATGTACAAAAATAACTGCACTGAAAAACAAACAGATGTAAAACTTTAGATCCTCAAGTCCATTCAGTCCTACTTCTTATTCAGCCAATCGTTCAGACAGAGAAGTTTGTTTACATTTGCCTGAGATAATGCTGCTGCCTTGTTCTTTACAATGTTGGATGAAAGTGAGAACAGGTGTTTGCATGGATCTGTTGTAGTCGGCATTGCAAGATATTTACATACTAGATGCGCAAAAGATACATCTGTCCCTTCATGCTTCGACCACCATTCCACCATGTGTGCATGCTGATGACAGGTTCTCCTTGATAAAAATCCAAATCAGTGAGGACTGACCTGTTTTTTTCATCATTTATCACATGGCACCAGCAGAACTTAGATTTTCTTTTTTGGTGGTTCGGGTTCTGTAGTTTCCACATCAGAGTGTTGCTCTTTTAAGACTTTTGAAAGCATGATCCACACCTTGTCCCTTTGAGATCCTGGAAAGCAGTTCAGATTCTTAAACCATGGGATCCATGTGTGTAGCTATCTTTAGAGATTTCACACTGGTATCTTCTTTGCATTTTGTCTAATCTGCAGTGAAGTGCTCTTAAAATGAACAACATATGGTGGGTCATTATCTGAGGCTGCAATAGCAGGGATTGGCAACGTTGGCATGTGGGACCACCGGCTAAGCACCCTTAGCAGGCCCCACTGCTTTGTTTACCTGCCGTTTCACCGACTGCAACTCCCACTGGCCGCAGTTCGTCATCCCGGTCCAATGGGGCTGCGGGAAGCCTACTCTGATTTTAAAGTTTTAAATAGAAGGGCATGTGCTTCAAGCAGGTTTACAGTGTTGGAGCATATCTACACTACAGGCTTTGAGTTGTGCAGCTACATCAGTGTAGCTACACCAGTGGAAAACAACCCAGTGTACATCAGACCTAAATCTTGTAGGATTGGGGCCTTGTAAGGTGTGGGCTTAATTTGACAATCTCTTAATTGTGACAATTTGTGGAAAGTGGGTCAACCCTAAGAAATATTCCTCCTGGGGTCAAATATCAACCCCTGACTAGTTCTTGCCCCCATTGCCCCATCTGGGGTTTTATCATGCACTCCGATTGGATGAGAAAATCCCACTTCCATATAATATTATATTATAGAGAAATCCAAAACTCATATAAATGTAGGACTGGAAAGCACCTCAATAAGTCATCTTGTCCAGTCCCCTGCACTGACACAGAAATATTATTTTGATTACCTCTGAGAAGTGTTTGTTTAACTTGTTCTTAAAAATCTCCAGTGACAGATTATAATTCATTATAACCAGTTGTGACTGTGAATACCATTTACTGTATTTCAATTCACTTCTGGTATGAATGATATGTGAAGTGTAATCAACTACCCATCATTCAAAGAGGTGGCTTGATTGTTTGTTTTGAGGACATTTGATATGTAACAACAGATTATATTGTATTGTCAGGTAAGGTAAGAGTCACTCTTTATGAAATACCTACTTTTATAAGAATCAGCTGAAAGAAGCCAACCTACTCCCCTTTATTAACCAACATTCTTAAAAGCAAATTACATATTTTTCCCTTCTCTGTGTGTCACTGCAGCTTGCTTTTTGCTTGTAAAATTTAATCTAGCCATGACTGATGTATTATTGGACACATCTTTCAGACAACAGTTTTATATTTTCCTTTCTACTTTTGAGTTAAGGATATCGGACTTGTTGCTATCAGTACAGTTTGTGATGTCATGCAGTATAATCTGTGCCTACTCTGCTTAAATTTAACAAGAAAAAATGTTTCTCTTCTTTTCTTTGTGTTAAGGATGAGCACTGACTTTGTGGGATCGCTGCTGCGAGTTGTGAATAATGTATAAAAATGATATATCCCTCCTTAGTGTTCACAGGGAATACTGACAATGCTGTGTAATCACTGTTGTGCTTTGCTATTTGCTTTAAAATTCAGTTCAGTGGCAGCTGAAAAATCCCACTGATCCCCAAAAGCCACTAACACAGATGATATTATGCTAATATTTTTTCTTTATAATACACATGTATATGAGACATACACTATTATACATTTACTTTTTATACACATATTTATTTATATAATAGTAGCATAGTAAATCTTCCCGCACAGTGTATATTCTTCTCAACCTCCCTCAGAAGCCAGTACTGTAGAATCTAGCAACATGAAAAAAATCAGAAGTAGAGATTATTCCCCATGTAATATCTATATTATAATAATTACAAGTTTTTTGGTAGTGCCTACAGTATGCACGTGGTTTGTCAAACCAAGATGTCTCTGCCCCATAGAGCTCAGTCTAATAATAATAATAAAAAGATAGGAAGCCAAAAGGTGAAGGGGCATAGCATGTAAATGAAGAGACCAAGGTAGGTCATATATGAATAACAATCAAATGGATGGATGTCCATATTGTCTCCAAAAAGCCACAATCTAGCCAGAATTACCAGTCTGCTACTTTTAGGCATCATTTTGGAAGTAAATTTTTAAGAAGGATCTAACAGATCAGGAGTGGCAGGGTGTTTCGTAACTAGGTAGCAGCATGCAAGACAGTACAGACGCATTAACAGGAGGAGCAGGTAGACAGGGCAAAAAGCCATCCTTAACAGAGCAGCAGGAATGAGAACAATGCAGAAAGAAAAGAAGGGCAGGGTAGAGATATGCAGGATCTCAAAGCCAAAGAAGAAGCTTGAGCTTGCTGAAATGGAGATGGAGTTATGACATGATCAGGTTGACAAAGAAGTTTTTCTTTACATAAACTGGAGGTAGGGCCATGTGGATGTTAGGCTGGCCAGAGAGCAGGGAACTACTGCTGCACCGCGCCACTTCCCACAGCCCCCATTGGACCAGAGCAGCGAACCGCGGCCTGTGGGAGCTGCAATCAGCCGAACGTGCAGATGAGGCAGTTAAAGAAACTGGCCAGGCCCTCCAAGGGTACTTACCCTACAGGGCCATGTGCCAAGGTTGTTGAGCGCTGGTCTAGAGAGTATTTCATAACTTTGTAGTCATAAGGGAGAACCTCCCTTACTTATAATTCAGCACAAAGTCCTCAGAGATCGCTCAGGGGTTTGAGCATAAGCCTGCTGCTAAACCCAGTGTTGTGAGTTCAGCCCTCGAGGGGGCCATTTAGGGATTTAGGGCAAAATCTGTTGGATGATTTAGTTGGGGATTTGTCCTGCTTTGAGCAGGGGGTTGGACTAGATGATCTCCTGAGGTACCTTCCAAACCTTATATTCTATGATTCTAAGAACTCTACCACAATGTTACCCTACCTCAGATGTGAGTGATCATGTTCACATACAGACAGATACCTTTACCAAGCAATGTTCCCTCCAATTTTTGACAAGCCGTGTGTGCAAGAAATTTCTTCTGCGCAAATTTTTGACCGGCCATGTATGAAAAAAATTTCTTTTGTGCAAATGTTTGTGCTTCTGTACAAATTTGTGTGTGCAGTGTTTCTCCATGTGCACAGGATTTAGGATCTGTGTGCACACACACACAGCTTAGAGGGAACAGTGTTACCAAGTACCCCAATAGCCTAGGTGAATGGTCCCTAAGCTGGAAAAGTGGTAGCTAAGAGTTAACATCTCATCTCTTGTGAATGCTGTTTAAATTCAATTTGCTACTTTTATTATAGACTTTTTCCATGAACTCCAGCCTGGAAGACAGTTAGTGTTGCACTACTGTATACTCTCCCCCATTTTTAAAAATAAATGACCAGTGATCTTATTCAGGGTCACACCAGGCCCAGAATCCAAGCTGCTAACATTTCAGACTCCTATCTTAACTACTGCATCATACTGCCTCATAAAGTAACTAATGTAGTTTGGCTTCTCCTATTTCTGACCACTATGAACCATGCTTCTCTGCCAGAGACAGAATCCAAAATACCCAATTGCCAATCTTACTAACTAGTAAATTAGTTGCATAACCCTATGTAAAAATGTATGTCAAGCAAGAGAGATTATATTAAACTACTTTGTTATGCAAGCTACTTTACAACGTGCTTTACCCTATACAGGGATCAGCAACGTTGGCACGTGGGATCGCAGGGTAAGCACCCTTAGCGGGCCCCCGCTGCTTTGTTTACCTGGCGTTTTGCCGATGGCGCCTCCCATCGACCGCGGTTCACTGTCCCAGTCCAATGGGAGCTGCAGGGAGTGGCGACCAGCACCGCGCCGCTTCCCGCAATTTCCATTGGACCTGGAAGGCAAACTGCAGCCAGTGGGAGCCGCGAAACACCAGGTAAACAAAGTGGCGGGGCCCGCTAAGGGTGCTTACCCTGCGATCCTGCATGCCAACGTTGCCAATCCCTGCCCTATAATCTCCCCAAGACTGAGACACTGAAGAAATTTTACTAGTGGATTCTTTTATTTTTTAATGTCTTTTATTATTTGCTTTTAAATCAGCAGATTCACTCCATCATATTACAATCCCTAATCTCAGAGGTATGCACAGTACCAAGGGATATCTCTATGCTTAACAAGTTCAGAGCTACCACAATTTGTTTGCAGGGGGGTATTTACATAGTTACTTTTCTGCCCCCTACATATTTGGTAGTTCCATTAATTACTATACTTTTTAGGTGATATCATGACCTGAGTTTTTAACGCTGAGATATTAATAAAAAATCTATAATTTATCTAGCCCAAGCTGTCTAGGTTTTAAAACCATTCTTATCAGTATTGAGGCATTAGATTAGCACAAAGAAGGATTTGTCTTTAACCAGATATTCTGTATCTCAAGATAATGACACTTTTGCATAGTTTTCTGGATTGATTTACTGCCAATAATTGGACTGTAGAATGATCTGGGAATAGGCTAAATATAAGGGTAATTCAATTCAGAATTGCATGCCTGTAATTGCTTTGTTCCACTTTAATTCAGATGTCATTCACTTTAAATCAAAAGACATGTGCACGCATCACCCATGGAGCAATTTTCCAATTCAGCTAATATCAGGTGGGTTCTTTTATTCTCCTTTATATTGTATTGAAACAGCCCAAGCAATTATTAACTGCACCTTTTCAGGAAGAGTTTTAGCAATAATACTTGACAAGTCATCTTAAAATTACTTTACAGATACTAATCAAAGGCTAGATCCTGCACACACTGAAAGCAAAGGAAATTTGTCATTGCCTTCCATGAGTGCAGAACGAGGCCTTCACAATGCCTATATAGAACACTTACTGACAAGAATAGTCTCAATGAAGTTGATAGGACTATTTACCTCAGTAAGTGCTTATCAATGTTTCTCAGCAATAGTTCCTCATTTGAGCTCCAAATAATCCTGAGAACACATCACTAGAAGGTAAGTAATGGGGTATTTATTGCCAGCATTTAATAAAAAGGAAAAATATGCAAATATGTTAAGTGAATTTCCTAATGTCACAGAGAGAATCTTTTATGAGTGGGAATAGAATTAGTTCCTAACTCTCAATCTTGTACTCAGGCCATTAAACTATGCCTCCACTCTTCATAATATGGAGAGCTGAAATGCCAGCTGTATTGATCTATTAAAACCTCACATCAATAATTCATTGATTTACAGGAGAAGCCATTAAAAAGATATTAGTCAGTGGTTACTGCAGATTTTGTATTCTCAAATACCATTATGTTGTGACTCTTGGCAACCGCTGACTTTTAAGTGGCAACTTCTGAATCCATAATATGATAACATTTTCCCCTACTCCACTAGAAATTTCCACACTCCATGATGCACTTTTAAATTTAATCTACATTTCGATACTTTTTTTTTGCATCTGAAATGGTAGTCTATAAAGACTAGAGAGACAAAGTGAGTGAGGCAATATCTTTTATTGGACCAACTATAAAGAGTGACATTTATGACCATTTATAAGCAGAAATTATATGAATGTAAACTTATTATGAAATCAATTTATCTATGCCACATGGATACATTCAGGTCCCAATCCTGCAACCACCACCACCATGTAGGTAGCTTTACTCACATGAATACTGCCACTGTTCACATAAGCAAAGTTACTGAAATTGGTAAGCATTTACAGAATCAGGTGAAACATTTATCATCTGGCCACTTTTGTGGCTGAAACTCACAAAGTTTTATATTTATGTCATCAGAGACTGAAAGCCTAATTTTCCTTAATTTGATGGTGAATCCAAGAGAAGTACCCAGAAAATATTTGTGAAAATAATCAACTTAATGTAATATTAACTGTGTGTATTACATAGTTGCTCAATGTAGGCATGGGCCTTTCTTGCAAGAAAAACAAACAAACAAAAATTTTTAATTGACTCATCTCAAGGAAGAATGACTGTAGAACAGCAATATATAGAGCTATAACTATACAAAGTTTCTCATTTCTTCAGCTGCTGTCACAGTATAATAATGATTTAAATTAACCTCTGAGTAAAACTGTTATACAACATGTTCACTAAAATATATTGTAAGTAATCATTCTAAAAATAAAACACACATGGTTCATACAGAAGATTCACTTTGGGAAGGGGTGAGGTTTTTTTATTGGTTAAATTCAGCCATATGTTGTGATGTCATTGTATTCTGAAACAAACCAAAGTGATTGCTTTACTTTAATGAGAAACTAAAATACAAATATATATGTTTAGCTAATATTGTTACCAAACACTGGTTGGTGTTCCGGATTTTATAGTGATAGTTATGCACCATTGTTGCTCATTCTGAATATTTTAATAGGTTGTGCTAAGTAAAATTGAAACTGAGGGAGAGACGGGGAATGCAACCATTGTGTTTCATTTAAGATAGTTGTAAGATGTTGTCATAAGTGTGAAGTAGCCTAGAATTAGTGTTTACCTGTAAGGGGTTAAGCTAAAGGTAACCTGAGAGGTGGACAACTGACCAATGAGAAATTCCTCAAGAGACAAAGGATTTTAAGTTTCAGTTTCTCTCTGGGTCTCTCTCTGTTCACCTTGGCTATGGGATGGACACAGCTATGTCTTTCACTATAACTATACGATTCTATCAAGTACTGTAGTTAGTAAGTTTACCTTTTTTTATCACTTGGAGGGTTCTCAGTGGTGAGTGTTGGCTGGGTGCTTCTTGATATTGTAAGCTTCAGCAGAGATATCAACTGTGGGAGAAAATTGCCTCGGGGGAGAGGTTTGGTTTCTGAATGCTTTTGTTCATTATGGTAGATGCTGTTCTATTGATGGTTATAAGGGATTTATTCCTTTCTTTTTTCTTTTATTAAAATCTTTCTTTTAAGAAGCTGACTGCTTGTTTTTCATTGTGTAAGATCCTGGTTTTGGATCGGGCACGTCTCGCAGGCTCAGGCGAGGTTTGGTTTTTTTTTTTCTCTCAAGCTTCCCAGGGAAGGAAGAAGTTTTGGGGGGTTAGTGGAAAGGGAAAGAAGCGTCCCCAAACTACCCTAGACCTAGTTTGGTGGTGGCAGTGTACCAGGTCCAGATACAGAAGAAGTTGTGTTCTGGGGAAAAACATTTTAATCCAAGCTGTTAAAATAAGCTTGGGGGTGGGGGTTATTTCTTTTTTTCATGCCTCCCCACTCTGAACTCTGTACCCTAGAGTTCAGAGTGGGGAGGCAATCCTGACAGATGCCATTAAGCTCCTGTATGGAATCATGTAGCTAAAACGATAGGGGCCTCCACTCAAAACACCAGTAGTGAGAGAAGGAGCAGAGGGGAAAAAAGACAACAGCAGAATACAGAGAAGAAGCAGAAGGCCAAAGACCAAGCCTGGAAAAGCATTGGGAACATGGCTGTGAGAAAATCTGAGAAAGCACTTGTGTGTAGAGTGCTGGCTTAAAGAAACTTGGAACTCTGAGCAAAAACCTACCTCCTATTGTCTGAGTCCTGCAATGTTTAGGGAAACAAGTCTTTGTACATTCTTTGTTAACAAATAAGATGGCATTAAAGATACTTGACTCTATCATCAAAATCTCTTCATCATGAGTTCAACCTGCAATACCCCATATTTTTTGGTTAACTGCTTCAGTAAAAATGGGTAATAGTACATATGTTTTGGTATAGAACCATTAATAAACATTTTAAAAGAAGTACAGGAGAAGACAAAAGAACATGTAGGATTTAAAATGTGCCAAACTGAAGTTACTATGAAAAATTTAACTTTTTCATTTCTCCTGACATTTGAAAGCTAAGACCCTAGTCTTATAACAAGATGGATGGAAGCAGTCCCTTGCATTCATGAAGAGCCCCATTGAAATCATCAGGCTCTGTACATGACGGCAGGAAGGCTGCTTACATGCACATTATTGCTGAATCAAGGCCTAAATCTGTAACTTTAAAGCTACATTGACATATATTTTTGTATTTTTAAGTTTCCTGTGGGAAATCAGCAAAACCAGAGGAAAGATCCTGAACTACTGGACATAGTAATTATAAGATTTCTCCTAGTGTAATCGTTCACCTGGCTTAAATAACAGAATTTATAAGAGCCCACTCTGTTTGCTTTTGTAGAGATAATATATTCCTCTGATGTATCTATAGACTCCACAGGATCATACAGATTTCCATGCATAATCTGTTTCTGCATTGGAATGTCTGAGAAAAAAGTTTTGAAAGCTCTCAAACTTGCTATGGAACTACTGGACGTGATGCCTGAGGCTTCTATGAACATCCAAGTTTCCATGATTAGTAGAAGTTACTTTTGTATATGTAAAAATGTACATTTTTAAATGGTTTCTTTTTTTAATATTTGAAAGACCTACACCACCAGAGCACTAGCTGGTATCCATATATGAAAATGCAAAGTTCAGACACTTGTGATGTGTGAGCAACTAAACAAAGTTTGAAGGTATTTTCAGTGGGAAAACACTGTTTCTCCTGCAGTTCCATAACTCAGACCCATCAAAGGAGAATTTGTTTCTTCCTTATAAAATAAATAACAACAATATTCTTATGGAGTGAAACCAAATACAAGAAATTTCAGTAGGAAAGGAGATTTTTTTTCAGTAGTATATGAATGTATGTATATGGGAGAGGAAAATGAAAATTCTGATTTTATAATCAGTTGAGCTTTCACTATCATGAAATACAAAGAAGCCTCAAGAGTTTAAAATGTCTGGGTCTTTTCAGGTACTTTGTTTGGTAACTAAGTTTGCAAATTGATACATTATTTTTTATATTAAACCTATATCTGTCCCTGAAAGTATTTTTGATCATTTTTGTTTTAAATTGAAGTTTTAAAAGTATTTAGGCACCTGAAGATATAGATGAGTGTTTTTGAAATCCTGTCTATCTGCATCTATAGGCACCTAAATATCTATAAAAATCTGACCGTATCTCATTTCCTTTTATTAGGGGAAAAGTCAGTGAATCCACTCTAATGGCCATACTCCACTGATGGGGTACACTATAAGCAATGGGATAAACACTATGCATGAGGAGTATATCCCCAGTCCCCAGAGTCTTTTCTTGGGTCCCAAGAACTTTGGATAGTCAAAGATGTGCTGCAGAGTTACTATCTGCTCTGATAGGCTGTGGCCACGTATCTCATGAGCAAGTTTGTTTTACAGCCTAATGCAGAAGATCTTAACAGTAAAAGTCAATGTTTGGCATAAACTTTTTGTTTCTGAGCTTTAGATATTTAGTTCTTATTCCATTACTCAGAAACAATGAATAATTTATATTACCTTCAAAGTACTTATAGAGTGTGATTTGTCCCTCCTGGTTCTTTGCTCTAGACCAGCGGTTTTCAACCCATGGCCTGCAGGCTGCATGCATCCCAATTAGTAGATAGCTGTGGCTGAGCTCAGCTGTGTGCTAAAAGTTGCCCCACATGCTGGGGTCCGCCAGGTTCCCGGTTGTCTGATACAGAGGGGTCCAGACTTCCCAGCATGTTGGAGGAAGGATTGAGCCCATTGGCTTGCCCTGTGTTGCAGGAGGCTGGAGTTGGGATTCCCGGCAGGCTCAGCGGGGTCGGGATCAGGCAGCAGCCCATCCCATAAGCTCTGGAGTCCATGGCAGCAGCATGGCAATGGTCCAGATTTGGGGCAGCTGGCCAGTCCCTTGAGCTCCAGGGTCTTGGGCAGCCACCCACCTCCACAAGCTCCTGGGTCCAGGGAAGCTGCCCCCACCACAAGCTCTGGTATACGGAGCCAGGGCAGCCAGTCAGTCCCACGTGTCGAGGGTCAGGGCAGCTGACTGGCCATTCAGGGCAGTCACACAGCAGGAGTCACCAGTACGGGGCAGCCACACAGCAGGAGTTCGGGGCAGCCATGTGGCGGGGGTCCAGATTCAGGGTCCAGGCTGTCTCTGCCCTGCCACCTGACCCCTATGGTCCAGGTAACAAATTGTGTGCTACATCTGTGGCCCACAATGTGTAATTAGGTTTGCCTCGTGTCCAGTTTTTGACCGGAATGCCCACTTGAAAAGGGACCCTGGCATCTCCAGCTAAAAGTCCAGGGCTAAGGCAGGCTCCCTACATGCCCTGTCTCTGGGCTACTTCAAGAAGTGGCCCCCAGGTCCCTAGGCACTGAGTCATCCAGGGCCTGGGAGGATCCACATGCTGCCCTCACCCCTAGTACCAGCTCCGCGGCTCTCATTGTCTAGGAACTCCATGACCAGTGGGGGCTGAGGGTAGTGGTGCCTGCAGGTTCAAAGGCAGCATGCACTGTGCAGAGTTCCCGCAGCCCCCATTGGATCGGGATGGTGAATTGTAAACACTGGGACCCATGGTCAGTGAATCGGCAAGTAAACAAACTGGTGGGGCCTGCTAAGGGCGCTTATCCTGCGGTGCCATGTGCCAAGGTTGCTGATCCCTGGCCTAGAGGCTTCAGGGACTGGCAGTTGCTTCCTCAGAGCCACAGTAAGCATCACCGGGACCCCACATCCCTCCCCGCCTGCAACTCAACCCCCTGGTCCAGTCCAGAGTGCTCTCCTTTAACCCAAATCCCTCATATCCAACCCCACCCTAGAGCCCTAACTTCCCTCACCCCAACCCCCTGGCCTAGCCTGGAAGCCCCTCTAAGCTCTCATCCCTCCACACCCCAACCCCCTGACCCAGCCCAGAGCCGCCTCCTGTACCCCCATCCTCTTATCCATGCCCCGCAGCCGGAGAAAGGGTGGAGCAACGGGTGAGGCAGGGGTATTTGCTTTTGTGTGATTAGAAATTTGGCAACCCTATGTATAATAAGTTGAGAACCACAGCTCTAAACAATATAAATTTAGTTCCCTCAGTGTCCTCTCGCATAGTATCTCTTGTCTTCCATTTGTTGTTGTTCTTTACATTTTCCCTAGTTTTCAATAGCCCTAAACTTATAGTGTTCTTGGTATTAATTTGGTGCCACTCTTATCTCCCTAGTGTTTTTCAATGATCCTTTTCTTTATATATCTGAGAAAACTGACTTTTTCACTGAAGCTTTAGTTTTTGTTTTTCACCCTTAGTTCTCTCAACCTCATTGCTTTCCAGCTATTTGTCCCCTAGAATTATGTAAGGAAATGCACTGATTACTAAAACAATTCATAGAATGATAGGACTAGAAGGGACCTTGATGGGTCACCAGGTCCAGTCCCCTGCACTTATGGCAGGACTAAGTGTTATCTAAAGTTAAACCATCCCTGACAAATGTTTGTCTAACCTGCTTTTAGGAATCTCCAATGATGGAGATTCTAGAACCTACCAAGGCAATTTCTTCCAGTGTTTCAGCACCCTAACAGTTAAGAAGTTTTTTCCTAATGTCTAACCTAAACCCCACTTGCTGCAATTTAAGCCCATTGCTTCTTGTCTTATCCTAAAAGGTTAAGGACATCAATTTTTCCCCTTCCTCCTTGTAAGAACCTTTTATGTACTTGAAAAATGTTATTATATCCTCTCTCTCTTCTCTTCCCCAGACTAAACAAACCATTTTTTTTCAATCTTCCTTTCATAGGTCATGTTTTCTGGACCTTTAATCATTTTTGTTCCTCTTTTATGGACTTCCATGACAGATGTGGAGACATTGGATAAATGTGGCACCCAGAACTGGACACAATACTTCATTTGAGCCCTAATTATCATGAAATAAGTAGAATAATAACTTCTTGTGTTTTGCTTACAAAGCTCCTGCTAATGCATCCCAGAATGATGTCTACTTTTTTTTTTGCAAGTGTTACAGAGTCCACCCATATTTAGCTTGTGATCCACTATGATCTCCATATCCATTTCTGCAGTACTCCTTCCTAGGCAGTCATTTCCCATTTTTTATATGTGCAACTGATTGTTTCTTCCTAAGTGGAATACTTTGTACTTGTCTTTACTGAAATTCATCCTGTTTGTTTCAGACCATTTCTCCAGTTTGTCCGGATCATTTTGAATTTTAATCCTATCCTCCAAAGCACTTGCACCCCTCTCAGCTTGGTATTGTCCATAAACTTTATAAGTAATCTCTATGCCATATCAAAATCATTGATGAAGATAGCGAACAGAACATAAGAATAGCTCTATTGTGTCAGACTAAAGGTCCATTTAGCCCAATATTCCGTCTTCTGACAGTGCCCAATGGCAGGTGCCCCAAAGGGAATGATCAGAACAGTAATCATCAAATAATTCATCCTCTGTTGCTCATTCCCAGTTTCTGGCAAACAGAGGCTAGGGACGCCATTCCTGCACAACCTTGCTAATAGCTGTTCTGCTCCAGTCTAATGGGGGTTGCAGGAAGCGGCAGCCAGCACTGTGCTGCTTCCCGCAGCCCCCATTGGACTGGAGCAGTGAACCACGGCCAGTGGGAGCCACGATCGGCCAAACCTGTGGACACGGCAGGTAAACAAACCAGCTGGGTCCACCGAGGATGCTTACCCGGGGGGGGGGGGGGGTGCGTGCCAAGGTTGCCGATCACTGGTTTAGATTATATGAAAAGTTTGTAAATTACTGCATGCATTAATCTAACATAATTTCTTTTTCATCTGCTATCAGGCCATATTTAAGTTTTACTTTATAACTATAAAAAAATGTTTGCTCTGGAACAGTGAGTCCATCAGGAGAGTTGTCTCCTGCCCATAAGGAAGGCCTTTCAAAACTACATGGGTCATTGTGGGTCATCACAATAAAAATACTTTAATTGCCCCTGCACACCCATGTGGAGGCTATATGCAAAAAGACGATCCCATTAGTTTGATTTCTGCCAGGAGGAAATAAAGAAATCTGACCAAAAAATTGCTCATGCTTTTTTTGGTTTTTGGGCTCTGCCAGAGCTGGAGCTGTGAAACAGAAGCAGGGATTCCCAGAGTCAACCTTGGTTAGCCCTGAAAGGCATTAATTGCTCACAGAGTGCTGTAACTCTGTTACCTTTTGGAACCATAGACTAACTCATTTGTGTATATGTTTGCCTTCTTTAGCCTGTAAATAATTCATGTTGTTCCTAGTTAATAAATCCTTAATTTACTATAGGATTGGCTAAGCATTGTCTTTGATGTGAGATCTGAGGAACACATTGCCTTGGGGTAAGTGACAAGTCTCTTGGGCCTGGAGGGAACCTGAATCTTTTGTGATCTTTGGGGTAGAGCAATCAACTATTACTACATCCAGCTTGCTTGGATGGAAAGATAGACTGGAATGTCCAGTTGGCCTCTCTGTGGTTCCATGATAAGATTGTTATAGTGCTTCAGGAGTTCACATTTGTTCTAATTATAGAACATGAAACCCACTTAGGGTTCTCTATCCTGCTTTTTGATAGTCTGTCCTGAGGCTGGCACTCATGGTCAAATCACTCCAGACAATGTGAGAATCTCACTGTGATTTTTTACGTATGCTTTTCAAAGTGGTATGCTTATAACACTGATATGTAAATATGTGAGTATATACACCAGGGGTGGGCAAACTATGGCCTGCGGGCCAGATCCGGCCCCCGGTGCCATTGCGTCCAGCCCCTCCCGCTTCTCGAAGCCGCCGCGCGGGCACCACTCCGGGGTGGGGGCTGCGCGCTACCCCTTCCCCCGCAGTTGCGCCGTGGGGCCAGCGCTCGGGGGGCGGGGTCGGCTCAACATCTCCCCTCCCCCGGACCCGCGACTACGCACTAGCCCCTCCTCCGGAGCCGCGCTGCTCCGAGCAGCGCTCCGGGGGGCCGGGGCTGCGGCTTCCTCCTCCCCCGTGCCGCGGAGCGAGAGCTCTGGGGAGGGGCGCGGCTTCGCACTCCCCCTCCCGCATCCCCTCTCCCGGTGGTGCGCCGCTGTGGGCAGCGCTTGGTGGAAGCGGGGGAGCGCCGGTGCGCTCCCCCCGTCCCCTGGAGACGCGGTTGTGCGCTATCCCCTCCCGCGGAGCCCCGCCGCTGCAGGCAGCGCCCCGGGGGGCCGGGAGTGCAGCTTCCTCCTCTCCTTGAGTCGCGCTGCGCGGCCAGCGCTGGGGGGAGGAGCGCGGCGGCGCACACCCCCGTCTGCCGGAACCACACTGCGTGGGCAGCGCTCCAAGGGCCAGGGTTGCACGATCCTTCCCCCCCACCCCATGGGCCATGCCAAATGCCTCTTGATACGGGGGTCGGGGTGGGGGGTTGGCTAAGTTGTGGGGGCAGTCAGGGGACAGGGAACAGAGTGGGTTGGATAGGTGGTAGGGCTCTGGGTAGGGGAATCTCTCGAGGGGGCGGTCAGGGAGCAGAGGGGTTGGATGGAGCGTGGGAGTCCCAGGGCTCTGTCAGGGAGTGGGGTGGGGGTTGGGGCAGTCAGAGGACAGAGGAGTTGGGTAGGGGGTGGGGTTCTGGGGAGTGGTTAGGGGTGAGGGGTCTCTGGATGAGGCAATCAGCGGACAAGGTCAGGGGTGGTTGGATGGGTCGGGGATTCTGAGGGGGCAGTAAGGTGGGCTGGAATTGGGAGAGGGGCGATTAAGGGGCGGGGCCTTCCCTACATGGCCCTTCATATAATTTTGCAATCCCAAAGTGGCCCTTGGGCCAAAAAGTTTCCCACCCCTGACGTATACACACACCTGCCTCCCACCCCCAACACATCTACCCACACACACATACTTTTCTTCATAATGCTTCACTCAATGGGAAGTTATGTGTGCTTTTCTTTTTATAGTACACACAAGTTTCACAGTCCATAAAATATTGTATAGGAAGTGCATTTGATTCAGTCTGATGTTGCTTGAAAGGTACTTGCTGGAATATTAACAAAACATACTTCCAGAGAGTTTTCAATGGAAACTCTTTTTCACCGTTTCTTGAGTTGCTGAATTATGTGTAGCTTTGAGGGTTCAGGAGCCCTTTTCAGGCTTTGATATCCTTTCTCTGATGACTGAATTGTTGACAAAGTCAGAATCAATGTAGTGAGGAAAGAAATTTATTCGCAAAATACTGTACAATGGTATCCATACATTTTAACTTCACTATAACCTTAAGTGATGACACTTTTTTGCAGTGTCCAAAACCATGAGTGACCATGTACCTTCCTGCCTCCAGCAAGAGCAAGTTTTCTTGTGGTCAATGGATATCCACTTTGTGATGCTGCCAGCCCTTCAGCCACTCAAGCACTCTCCTCTATAAACCTCTGGAACTCATTGCCAGAAGATGTTGTGAAGGCCAATACTACAACAAGGTTCAAAAGGGAGCTAGATAGATTCATGGAGAATAGGTCCATCAATAGCTCTTAGCCAGGATGGGCAGGAATGGTGTCCCTAGGCTCTGTTTGCCAGAAGCTGGGATTGGGTGACAGGACATGGATCACTTGATGATAACCTGTCTGATCATCCCTTTTGGGGCACCTGCCATTAGCCACTGTCAGAGGACAGGATACTGGGATTGATGGACCTTTGGTCTGATTCAGTATGGCTGTCCTTATGTTCTTAAGTGATATGACTTACATATCTTCTATAAAAATATACCTTAAATTCTTAAAATACATCCTTAGAACTCTGTGACAGGGTGTTGAGAACCAACAAGTGAACCAGCATTCTGGTCACTGTAAATCCAATTATTTCCCGCAGAGAGGGTCTGATTGAGGGAAACAGTGGTTAATTATTAGATAGCCTGCACTGGAGAGTACTAAAGAGCTAATTAGCACCTCAAATGCAGGAGTAGAAATAGAGCACAGGAAGGAAGTGTGAACAGAGTTAGCGCCTCAGGGGCTCTGTGGAGATATCTCGTCTCTCTGGCAAAAGGGGATGAT
Source organism: Dermatemys mawii (assembly GCA_007922305.1). Taxonomy (NCBI): domain Eukaryota; kingdom Metazoa; phylum Chordata; order Testudines; family Dermatemydidae; genus Dermatemys; species Dermatemys mawii. Next base: position 44,678,606 of record ML677348.1, on the reverse strand, counting down.
AATTATATGACACTGCAAATAGAATTGCTGTACTGAAGTATAAGTGTGGTGGCTGATATGACAAAGTACACAGCAGTAGTTACAAACCAGAGGTGTCAGAGCCATTTGTGGAGGAAAACAGAGGTAAAGGGTCACACAGTGTCACAAACCCTGAAGATAAATTGTGCTAAAAACACAAGCAAATAAAGCACAACACAGTTTGCAACGAGACCCTATATTGTCAAGATTTAGGATCCTCTCCATTAAGATCTCATTTTTAATTGTCCAAATGGTCTGTTTACCTTGATTGGAGGTGCACTAGTTAATATGATATAATACATGAAGTTTTAAAGGTATATAATTTCAGTGAATTGAAAAGAATAACTCATACTATGCCAACTTACATATCACTATATGGGAAGTGACTGGAATCAATTTTATGCTTGGAAAACAGGAGATGTCACTAGAAAATAAACCAGACACTGCAGATAACTATTCTGGGGGATCCAGACAGTTTACTTCATTCTAAATGGAGTGTGTTATAAGTATAAAGTAGCCTAAAATTACTGTTTACCTGTAAGGGGTTAAGCTAAAGGTAACCGGAGAGGTGGACAACTGACCAATGAAAAATTTCTTAGGAGACAAAGGATTTTGAGTTTTAGGTTTTTGGGTTTTTTTTGTCTTTTCAATTCGGCTATGGGATAAACCACACCTATTTTTTTTTACTATAACTATCAGCTTTTTATTAAGTAAGGTAGTGAGTAAGTTTACCTTCTTTTTATTACTTGGAAAACTTTTTAGTTGGTAGAAATTTATCTCTGTGTTTCTCTAATACTGTAAGCTTCAGCAGGAGGAGAAATTTGGGGAGGGGGTTGTTTGTAACTATTGATTATTGTAGATGCTGTTCTATTAATGGTTATAAGGGATTTATTCCTTTTTTTTTCTTTTATTAAAATCTTTCTTTTAAAAATCTGACTGCTTGTTTTCCATTGTGTAAAATCCTGGTTTTGGGTTGGGCACGTCTCGCAGGATCAGGCAAGGCTCTTTTCTCAAGCTTCCCAGGGAGGGAATAAGTTTGGGTGTTTTGTGAAAAGAGAAAGAGGGGCTTTAAGTGGCCAGTGTCCAACAGTTTTTTAAGACATTCTAACTTGATGATGGCAGCATACTAAGTTCAGACACAGAAAAAGTTGTGTTCTGGGGAAAAACATTTTAACCCAAGCTGGTAAAATAAGCTGGGGGGGGGGCGGTATTTCTTTTTTCTGTACTCTAGAGTTCAGAGTGGGGAGGCAATCCTGACAAAGTGTTTTTAGTTTTTTTGGATAACTTCTGAAAACAAAGAGCCCATTGTTCAATATTTTGACAAGTGGATGGAAGGGAATAGCGGGCATTGCAAAGCAAAATAATAAAAGAACAATTACCTATTTTTAGCAAATTCATATAAGTACAGAAAGTACTGAACTCATGAACAGAACAGAAGCAGTTCCAGCAAGTAATAAACTGCAGGCATTTTCAATAGAACTATCTGTCATACCAGATTAGTGTTCACAGATGGACTATATATTACAGTACCATTACTGAAATTGGAGAGCAGAGAATTTTATGTAATGCTGACAGAACGTCAGGCATTGGCAAGAGAGGAAGGGTATATGAGAAAGATATGTTATAGTAAGAACAGTAATGAAAATAACAGTTAAAAAAAATAGCTGTTCCAGCTGGAAAACAGTAGCTGGAGGACAAAGAAAAACATATTATACCACCCATTTACACTATATAGTCCAGTGGTGGGCAACCTGCGGCCCATCAGGGTAATCTGATTGCAGGTCACAAGACATTTTCTTAACATTGACCATCCACAGGCACGGTCCCATGCAGCTCCCAGTAGCCACGGTTTGGTTTTCCCCACAGGTTGCCCACCACTGATATAGTGACTTTATTCTAAGTAGCTGAAAGTAGTTCAAAAAATGGATAATTATTATCCCCATGATAGAGAGGTTATGGATTCAGGGAAAATAGGGACAGATTCAAAGCTCACTGAAGTCAATGAAAAGATTTCCAGTGATTACAGTTGGCTTTAACACAGGTCTTTTGAGCTTCCAGCTCTGACTTCACCTGGCTGTTCCAAAGAGCAAAGCAGAACAAAGTAAATAATAGAGCTGTAGCAAGTAGGACTTAATGCTTCAATTTTCATTTACATATTTCTTCTTTATGGTTTAATATATGATACATTGATCAATTGTTATTCATGACAAGGCAATAAGAATTTGAAATATGTGCCACTGAGCCAACCTGATAGATCAGTTGGTGAAATATTGTCTTATGGTATATATTTATTTATTCTTATGGTTCTGCGTGATTGATTTGGGTCCTGATACTGCAAATGAAACAACCATCCTTTTGAAAGATCTCAGCCATAAATAGGGCAAGTGTCATTAGGATAGCCTTGCAATAACTGTAGGAAAAATTACGTAACAGTCTGAAATTAGAAAGTTGAAAAATTGCAGCCCGGCATGGTTAAATTCATGACAACATAAAGGTCTCAACTTGATCAATTCAAGCTCTTGAATATCTTCTTTGGAGACATTTTTTGTTACTTTTGTCAGTGGGTTTATTCATAGACCAACTACACTTACATGACCTGGACCTCATTGTTAGGTTTTTATCCTATAAACCATAATTTGTCGGATTTGTTGTATTATAGGTGTCACACATTACAAGTAGAAAATAAGGTAAAATATTTGCCCCTGAGGAGTCTGCAATTGAACATAGCTAGATAATGAGTTAATAGAACTAGTGGAATGCCACAGGAAGGGAAGAGGCAGGAAGCATTCCAAGCAAGCTGGTGCAACTGCAACCCTGTGTGGGGCATCTCCTGTGACATCAACGCCTGGCTGGGCACCACGTGTACTAGTCTTAGGCAAGCACTTTGAACATTGTCAATTACTAAGACTGTATCACACCCACTGCATCTGCCTGCAAGCACCATACTTCTTTCAGGGCCACTCAAACACCTTGAGTCTGTGACCTACTCTTCCTCAACTGCCTTCCACCTGCCATGCAATCACCCCCATTCTGGCAACCTGAATCGCTCCTGAGCAGAGGAAAAGAGCTTTAGTAGATTTAGTGGCTTTCTGTTTTCTGACCTGTTGTCATTGTAATGCTTCTTGCAGTGACTCAAGATCACGAGTATCCACATCAGAGCAAACTGTTAAGGGCCAAGGCACAAAACCCAAATTGGTAGGGAGTTCTAGACAAGGGTTGCCACCTTTCTAATTGTTGGTAACTTGACCCTTTAGGCCCAACCCCTGCCCTGCCTCTTCCCGCCAAGGCTCCAACCTGCTCCACTTCTTACCCCAGGGCCCCACCCCGTCACTCATTCTTCTCCCTCCTCACATTGCTTGCTGTATCATCTCCATCTCCCTCTCTCCCAGGCTGGGCTCCCTCTGCTCTGGCGCTGGGACAGGAACTCCTACATCTGATGAGGAGCCTGCCTGCAGTTAGTAGGCAGCTCTGGACTGGTGTGAGTTAATGACCCAGCACCACCACCGTCGCCTTGCAGTAACTGAACTTTTGGTGACCAGTCAGCACATCTGATCGGACATTACCATGTCCCTTTTTCAACTGGACGTTCAGTTGAAAGCTGTGCACCTGGCAAGGTACCCAGATATATAAGCCCAAAAGCCAGGTTGTTAGGGTTAAACCCTGATAGGTGGCAACCTAAATTGATTTAGACTGTTTGGGATGGAACACTGAATGCTATACACAAATCAAAAATCAGATTCTGCTATCCTTAATCAAGTAGTATTTTAATCTGTTAATAAATTTATTGAAACCAAATAGATGACTTATAGCAGGGATCGGCAACCTTGGCACGCGGCCCCCGCAGGCTTCCCGCAGCCCCCATTGGACTGGAGTGGCGAACCTCAGTCAGTGGGAGCAGCGATCGGCCGAACCTGCGGACGCAGCAGGTAAACAAACCGTCCACACCCACCAAGGGTGCTTACCTTGCGGGGCCACATGCCAAGGTTGCCAATCCCTGACTTACAGAGTAAGGCACTACTCAATGCAAATAATTTTGTCTCTGTCTGAAGAGCATGTCAGGGGTGCCCAACCCAGTATATAGTAAGGAAACCCACACCCTTAAAGGTACTTAGGTGTTGCTCTACTAAGTATTGCAATAGATAGGTAACCTAAGTGCAATTCTCAGCCCTGAAATAGGTTCCCTAAGTTCCTATGAGAAGTATTTTCAGAAACCAGCTATCAGAGTGGGGAGCCTTAAGGTATGCAGGAGTGAAATGCTAAAGAGCAGGAAAGAGGAAAGGTAGAGAGCAATTGTTTAGGCACCTAAATACCTGATGAGCCAGAAATAGGCACTTGCTGCTGCTAATGATCCTCAGCTGCAAACCCTATCCTGGAATTTGGCATTTAAGCCAGGTCAGGTGCGAAAGTAGTCCATGCCCTAACAGCTAAAAGAGTTTGTGTCTTGCTCAAGCTTAATATGTCTATCATGCTCACCCTACTTTTAACTATGCCCCTATGACTCTTGTTTGGATGCTGTGCTGCCCCTCCTCCTATTGGAGGCCTACCTTTGGCTCTTCTGATATGTTGGTTACAGTTCTAGGATTATTCCTCATTTGAGGCCTCCTCAAGGGAACCCTAACAGACCTTTCTCAGAGTAGATTCCCATATTCCTTTCTCTCCGGGTCAGTTTTAGGGCTGTAGTCTCTCTCTCAGGGGCAGTGACAGAGGTGGCCATATGCAAAGTATTTATTTAGAACAAAAGCATTATGGAGAAAACATGCATTGAAAGCAATAATCAACTTTTTATCGTGCCTGTTTTATCAGGGATTACCCATCCTCAGCATGAAGACTCTGGTAATTTTCAAATTCTTTCATACAGTTCCAAAAGGGTCTGTCCCTTTTAGTTAAAGGCTCTCGTCAGACTTTGGATTGAAGGTGACATTCAATCTGTATCAGGCTGCCTGTCAGAGAATAAATAGCTTTCTGAAGAGGTCAGGGCACAAAACACCCCTGATACCACAACAGGGGAATGAAGCAGGTCCGATCGACCTGGATGTAGTTAATTCAGTAAGGAACCAGGATACAATTAATTAGGCAGGGATGCACCTGGGCTTGATAAAAGGCTAAGGACCTAGGAAATGGATCTGCTGAGGAGAAAGATAACTGTCAAAGGAATTGTGGCAAGGATCTCGCTAGCAGACCCTTTGAAGAAGGAGAAGAAGTGCAGGAAACTGGGGAAACTTAGAGAAGGGGAGAGGTAATTCAGGGAGTAGATATGAACGTCTAGAAATAAATCCTTCTCAATTCCAAACAAGGTCCCTGAGCTAGAATTCAGTGGAGGGAGGGCAGATCTGGGTTCCCTTACCTACTGTAGCCAAAGAGTTTAGAGAAGAGTCTAAACTGAGAAGACTTAGGGCTGTCTAACTCATTTACACCTAAGGAACTTTTGACACCCTGAATCAGGCAGACTATTGAGGGATTAGCCACAAGACTGGGTCATATCAGAGACTTCTCAATGACAGACTTGAATGTGATGGCTAAAGGGGGATGGAATCATAGAACATCAAGGTTGGAAAGGACCTCAGGAGATCATCTAGTCCAAACCTCTGCTCAAAGCAGGACCAACCCCAACTAAATCATCCAACAGATTTTTTTGCCCCATATCCCTACATCAAGGGACTGAGCTCACAACTCTGGGTTTAGCAAGCCAATACTCAAACCACTGAGCTATCCCTCCCCCCATATAGTCAAATCATCTAACTCTTGGCCCTTCTGTAAAGGGGTGCTAACACATAAAGATCCTGTAATAGGTTCCACACTTTATATGATTAATGCTTTTCTGTCTGCTGGCTCTCTTGAACCTGCACATGCAACTACTTTCAGGGGTGTTACTTCTACAGACTTGTTTGCCTGTTGAATATTTGGCAGTAAATACGCCAGTGATGTTTCTTCCTGATAGTTCATTCATGATTAAGTAGTAATCTGCAGTGTTTGTCTGCTTTCAAGAAAAGTTAACCCCTTCACTCTTGCTGGGTAGTAATAAAAGTTGAGTGGGGAATACTGAGTCTCACTTTTTTTCCAGAAAAATTAATCAGAAGTTTCCCAGTTCTCCGCAGAGATCTGGCGAGTGGGCTGTGAGTACACTTATGATATTAGATTCTGTGGGTGACAAGTTTTCTCCAGCATAGTTTGAGAATTCAACTTCGAGGTCTCCTGGGCTTTGGCAGGAGCTAGCACTCTGAGCTGCCCATTAGCTGTGGGGCAGCATAAGCACTTAGGCAGTTTTGTAATGATTGGCATGAACTTAAGTGCTGAGGGAATTTAGGTTCCTTTAAGATTAATTGGAAGCTGAACAGTGACTTTGAAGTTTTAGGCACTTGCATAGTGGGCTGAAGTGTGTGGGTTAAGACTGAGTATGCAAACTTAATTCTACCTCTTGTACATTTGAATTATTAAAGTCTCTTATTACTCGATTCCGTACTACTCCTCAATTAATGTAAAATAATATACTTTTCCCCTGCAACTTTAGGTGAAGTATTGCAGCTCCCAGGCTGCAGACCTATTTAGATAATGAGATATTGTAACTTCTGAAGATCTTAGGACATCATGAGGAGAACAGAGTTACTATTTCACATTCTGTAAGATGGACATGGAACTGGGACAAGAGCTCAGAGAACATGTACTTCTCCTTTTTCAGATAAACTCTTCTACTGCATGTAAGTTCTATCATGATTCTACCACCAACTAAATCTGCAGTCCTTCCACCTTTGAATGGCTGGCCTATGTAGAAGATAAAAACTTGCTTCTTAATCATAGCTGGATCAACTACTTATTTAGCTCTAGTAGTGGAGGATTCAGCTTTTGGTGCTCGTGCACCTTAGATCTGCAGGGTCTCTACCGCAACATTTGTGCTCCTCACAATAGGGGCAGGAGCCCTGGTGCTCCTCATCTAAAATAATCTATGTTTGAATGACATACTTGTCTTCCTTCTTATCATAGAAAGCTTTCATCCTTTCAACTAAATATACATAAAGGAACAAAGACACTTATATTAGGCTGTTAAGTATGTCAACAAAAGGAGTGTTACTGTATAACCCCAACAATATGTGAAAAACAATGGTTGAGACAGTAACTCTGCCAATTGGACACCTACAAATCATTGATAGATGCTTGAAGTAGATCTCAAAAGTCCTGAAACTTGGTCTCTTTATTGTGTAGCCTGCAAGGAATTCTAATCCATTCCTTGTGTTTGGCTTTTATTATGTCTCTATTACAATGATGGTGATGATATTTACCTAGGGCCTCATTCTGCTAGGTTCTTCCACAGGTGCACAGAATGGAGGGAGATGAGATTACAAGGGCCCTTTTCTTCTGGCACATCTGTGCAGCAGCAGGGTTCAAAGACAGTTCTTGAACTCCTCAGAGAAATGATTTTTTTCCCCTGCATGCACTCCCAAGAATCCAAGAAACTCTGAAGGTGGTGAGGAGGTGTATGTCTGACCCTGCTACCATATGTACTGGTCACCAAAGCTGGCTGGGTCTGCAGGGACTGGTAAGAGCAGACAAGATAGCAGTGAGCACACACACGTGGTGCATCACAGAACTCAGGGAGGAATTACATAGACTTTGATTCTCTGGCTAGTTTGTTTAAATATTTCCAGTACAGCCATGAACAACTGCCACCAGTGGGGACCCTCTCTTGTGTTGCTTTATATACTCTGTTCAGAGAAACCTTCATTTGGGCAGATGGCAAAGATTTTGGTTTGTGTTTTAGATAGGAAATATGCTTTACTAACTAATCAAATTCTTCTCATTTCCTTGGTCATGTGGGCTAAATGAAATGTAAGACAAGCTTTCAGGAACTAGGCTGACTTCCTTCTCTGTAAGACCTCTGATCCTGGTAATTTAATTTTCCTACTTGTTTGATGCAAACCTGATATTCTAGGGCCTAGGCAGTAATTGCTGCCAATTCCATTCTCTGTTCTTGACATAATGCCTGTCACCCAGCAAGATAAAACCACATAATACATTTGAGTCATAATCTCTCTCCTCTAAAATAAAATCAGAACACTATATTTAAGAGCCAGGATTATGCATCTGAGAGCCATCTTTTTTTCTTGTTTTGTCACTCCTGGAGAGCGGTAATCTCTGTTTGTGTGGCATGGAATAGGCCAACAGCACTTGGAAAAATGTTTTTGTTAATTCTAGCCCTGAGATGTGAAGGTATATGTGTGGGTACAGATTTAAAAAAAAATCCTTTGAGAATTGCATTGGCCTTATGTCTTGGTTCAACAAAACATAATACATCAGGTACTGTAACAGTGGTTTTGCACTTGACTCATTAACCGGTCAACCAACTTTTCAAATCTATCTACTGAGTAAAGGGGAATAAACAGCCAACCAGTCTTACTTAGCAATTACCAAAAAGGTCATTTTTTATCTGAATAATTTGTAAATCTATAAATGAGACAGTTTCACCTCCCTAATAATCCAAGAAGTAAATTTTGAACTTCAACCAACTCTGAGCAGGACCACCTCACTGATTTCCAGAACGTTGTATTCAAAGTGATAGTTAAGACGTATTTGTTAGCTGAAGTTTTATTCCAACTACAGGTTGAGTTCTGCAATTTGTGTGAGAGAGAGATGAAGGAACAACGTTCTATTCCAGCAGGCTTCTATTTATTACTTAAAAGAAGCAGCCGCTTTTCTTTAGGTAGGGTTGCAACCAACTTCCATTACAGAGCTCTAATTTAGCTCCCTATCCATTTTGATTGGGAAATCAAAGAAATGCTCTTCTTCATGGTAAATGGCAGTTTCCAGGCTGAGTCAAAGTATGAAAAAACTGGTTTTGAATTACAGGTCTTTGGATTCCTGATTGGAAATTGCCTTTCATCTAATGTTTCCCTCTGGCAGGAATAAATGGCCAGTTAGGACCCTTTACTTCTTCTGTGGAATTAAATCTCCTGGAAGATAATGTGAAGGTACTTTTAAATAACAACTCCATTGCAATTTATCTTTTTTTTCTTTTTTAATAATCTGGAATCCCATACCATTGCTACTACTGCCGGGGGAACTTGTGGGCCCAATTATACTCCCACTGCTGTCAACTGAAGGTTTCTTGATTTTTTTTTCCATTCACTTCTGGGGAAGTAAGACTGGTCACTACTTGAAAATCAGCCTGTTTGTTTATTGGCTGGTTGCATCTTAGACAGAACATAAAGGTCCTTCTGTATTTGACCATTAACAAAGACCTTGGTTTAACATTAGTGGGAGATGTCTGCAGTTTTGGAGCTGTAGTGATTAGATATGATCTCATATTTTGTAGTTATCAAACCTTAACTGTGATCCTAAATATTATCATTAATAAACACAATCCTTCTAGATGAGATCTAACTAAGATGTATGTATAAACATCTTGAGGACCACATGTACATTATTCTAATATAGAACAAAGATATAATTTTAAAATTCAACTATAAAGTTAATATTCTGAAACAGAAAGTTTTAGTATTTATTGTCAGTTATTAAATTCAACTGTTTACACATATTGACATAGCATTTCTCAGCTCAATCAGACCTCTTAAGAAATCATTTGAATACCATAAATTATATATATAGTGCTCTTCCCTCCAGAATTAATGTTGTGGAATATGAATGTATCTGACGTAAAGGTTTTTATGTGAATAGTATAAGATTTGTAAGATTTTCAACTATAGTAGACTCTTGATTATCTGGGATGCTAGGGAAAAACTTAATCCCGGTTAATAAAATCCCGGATAATCAAGAGTCTACTGTGAGGGTGGTGCCTGCCACCCTGTGCCCTAGGAGGAGGGGCGGGGTAGACCAGCCGCCCTGCACCCTGGGGAGAGGGGATGAGGAGGTGGGGTGCGCCGGCTGCCCTGTGCCCTGGGGAGGAGGGGGTCGTGCACCCACTGCCTTCCGGGGTGGGGGGGTGCGCCAGCTTGGGTCCCGCTGCCTGCCCCAGTCAGTTCACGCTGCTAGCCTGAGTGTAGGGAACCCAGACGGGCGGCGGGAGCTGAGACCCCAGCTGGCAAAGGGCTGGGGGGGGAACCCCAAAGCGGTGGCAGGCTAAGCGCTCAGCCCGCCACCACTTTGGCGTTCCCCCGCTGCCCCCTTGCCAGCTGGGATCCCACCGCCTGCCCCAGTCAGCTCCCACTGCTAGCCTGGGTTCCCTACACCCAGACTAGCAGCGGGAGCTGACTGAGGCAGTCAGCAGGACCTCAGCTGGCAGGAGCCTGCAGGGGAAGCCCCAAAGTGACAGCGGGCTGAGCGCTTAGCCTGCTACTGCTTTGGGGTTTCCTCCCAGGCTCCTGCCAGCTGAGGTCTCAGCCTGTTGCCAGTCTGAGTTTCTTACACCCAGGCTGGAAGCAGGTTGAGACCCCAGCTTCTAAGGGGCCAGTGGGAGAAGCCCCAAAGCGGTGGCAGGCTAAGCACTCAGCCCGCCGCTGCTCTGCGGCTTCCCCTGCCGACCCCTGTATTAGACATCCTGGTTAATCTGCAACACGGTTAACCTGCGCCCAGATAATCGGGAGTCTTCTGTATTCATTTCTCAGCTGATAAGTGAACAGATTTTGCTCTGTTATATGCCAATATCCTAGAGGTAGTTTCCTCCTCAACTCCCACTCTTTCCCTGTCCTTCAACTCCCAGTTTTTCTCCCTCTTCCAGTCCCAGGCTTACCAGGCTATGTCTCAATCTACTACTTTTGTCCTCCGCCATTCTGGTCTGGCTTGTCCCCACTGTATTATAATTAGTTGGCTTCCTTTTCCACACTGTTTGGGTGCCAGTCTGAGGTCCACTGAGAGCACAGGAGGAGTTTCAGTGGACTGCTCCACTCTGGTCTGTAGCAGTAGTTACAGGGAAACTTGTAGACTAGGGCTCTCATCTACTCATTTGCTTTGTGGAGATGGTGCATGTGCAGTCCGAGCATCACCAGGAACTGTGAGAACCTCAAGAACGCTCAGCGAGGGTGGAATATTTAGAGATTTTATGTGTTAAACTCTAGCAAGTCTCTACTGAGCATGTACAAATTAATTTTTTTCTTTAAAATCTTTATAAATTGGCCAGACTTGGGCTGATTTTCAGAGTGATGTCAAAAAAGCATATTTCTGACCCAAAGTCCATTCCTCCCCCTGAAAATTTTAAGTCACTTTTGCATAGAACTGCTAGAGCATTTCAAAGAACAGGTCCAAATGCGGGCAAAACATTTTGTCCTGGCTTCATTTCAGAAATAGCTGACCCATTTTGGTTGGCATTTCTCAGAACAAATTCAGACCAAAGCAATCCACTAACATGGAAAATTTCAGCCCAAACAATTAAAACTTTTCAAAGTTATAAGTAACTGAAAACACGGTCGTATAAGTGGAAGTATCAGGCAACCTTATTTGTAGATGCTACCAGCCCCACCTACAACACATCAGAAGCAAGACAGAAGTGAGGGAATCAACTCATGGTTTAGTTTTAAATCCTATGTACAGAAGTCCCTATTTATAGACAGCTGTTTCTTCTTTACGATCTATGTTTGTGTTTCTTCCCCCTCACCTTCTGCCCCAAATAAATCTTGTTTCATGTCTCCTCCTCTGAGACAATAATCTCCTGAAAGAGCATGCTGGTACTCTTGGCAGAATCAGTTTATTACAATAGTGTTTTGTTACATTTATCATCAGTGAAGGCAAAGTGTCTTTAAAAAAAATCAAAGAAGGATGTTTTTGTCTTATCCGGAATACAAGTAAGAATAAAAAGCACAATGATTGCAACATCATGGGAAAAATGTGTTACTGCAACTTTTGGTATCAGTAATGCCATTTCCAAGTATTCAAAAATCATGAGTTAGTTCACACCCAATAATGAGGTTTTAAAAATAGTTAATTGCATGTTCTTTTATTTGCAATCTCATATCCAAACCTCTAAGTTTCAAGTATGCAGGTTTTCTCCACAAACAGGAGGGACAAAAACTTAAAGAACAACCAAAGCTACACATCTGTAATTCTCATATATCAACATTATTTCAACCCCTGGAACTTTAAGTAAATGGATAGGATTACATGATGAGGTTTCTTGTAATAGCAAGGCTGAACTGAGAGTGGGCACACAGGAAACTATGCTCTCTTTCAAGTCATGTGATTTCCCACCCATACAGCTATAGCTTGCCAGGTACTAAGCATCTGTCATTTTTGGAAGGTATCCTATGGTCTTTGCTTTAATGCTGAACAATATGCATTCTGTGATCTTCTTGCTGTTCCATGTAGGACGCAAAATGGAAGACAGGCAAGTTTGAATATATTTATTTGTGTAATATATTTTTCTCCTGTCTCTATTCCATGCTTCCTTTATGAGCAGGCTAGCACCATTTCTGAATTTCTGTCAGTCAGCATGGACACGGCAATGCTCCACAAAACTATGCTGGAAACCACAAACACGCGCAATAATGGGTTTCTTTCAGCTGTTGAAGCTGCTGCTTTGGTTTTTGACTTTGCCTGCTGCACAACGATCTTCAATGAGAAGCTCCAGAACTGGAATTAATTTGCAAACTGGACACCATCAAATTAGGCCTGAATGAAGACTGGGAATGGATTGGTCACTACAAAAGTAATTTTCCTTCTGTTGATATTCACCTCTTTTTGTCAGCTGTTGAGAATAGGACACTTCTGTCATAAATGAATTGGCCTTCTTAGCATGGACCCCCCACTTGGTAAGGCAACTGTCATCTTTTCATGTGCTGTAATACATATACTGCTTACTGTATGTTTCATTCCATTCATCTGATGAAGTGGGTTTTAGACCATGAAAGCTTAAGCCCAAATAAATTTGTTAGTCTCTAAGGTGCCACAAGGACTCCTCATTGCTGTTTTTTTAGGAATTGACATAGTCAGGTTTTGTTGCATTACAAATCAGAAAACAATTAAAATATATCAAGGTGCCAGTTCTCCTATGGATAATACAGAAGTTCAGTAATAATAGCTTAATTCTTGGGAGGTTAATGGAAGGTGTAACATTAAAATCCCTCACAATATCCTTTTATACAAAAAACAAACTTTAGTCAGTATTAAAAAGCATACTGGCTTAGAATGAGACCAGTCATATCTACAAACAGATTAATTTTGCAACTTCAAAACAATGTAAAGTTCTTTATTCTCTTCAGATGGGCACACTTGTTTTCCTGCTGACTTGCTAAGCCAGATGTATGTTTGTCAAGGTATTATTATCAAAAGAGGCTTAGTCCATCAAAAAATAGGGAAAAAATAGATGTCTAAACTGGTTGTTAGTTGAAATTATCTGTGGAGAGAAACAGTGTGTTTATATCAATTTTACTTATAAACTTAAACATGTTAAAAGCTTGTGTGTGTGTGTGTGTGTGTGTGTGTGTGTGTGTGTGTGTGTGTGT